>MPUH01000134.1:0-97707 GCA_001970955.1 Stentor coeruleus | reverse complement strand
TACAATTTACTATTTGTTTCTAGGAGATTACGTTAATAGAGGTAAGAATAGTATGGAAACAATAATTCTGCTACTTTGCTGTAAAGTGAGATACCCAAGTAATATATTTTTACTTAGAGGCAATCATGAATGTAGTTCGATTAGCAGGATATATGGTTTTTATGATGAATGCAAAAAAAAATACAATTTGAAGGTTTGGAAAGCTTTTATACAATGCTTTAATTGTATGCCTTTAGCTGCGATTGTAAGTGGCAAAATTTTTTGTGTCCACGGAGGAATCAGCCCAGACCTAAGAAATCTTCAACAAATTAATGAAATAAANTTGTGTCCACGGAGGAATCAGCCCAGACCTAAGAAATCTTCAACAAATTAATGAAATAAAAAGGCCTACTGATGTTCCTGATACTGGTTTATTATGTGATTTACTATGGAGTGAGCCTGATGATAGCATAGAATACTGGGATGAGCTTCCAAAAAGTATTTCTTATCTATTTGGGAAAAGAGTAGTTGAAAATTTTCTTAGGAAAAATGGATTAGAGTTAATATGTAGAGCACATCAAGTTGTTGAAAAAGGATATGAATTTATTGCAGATGGGAAACTTGTCACTATTTTTTCAGCACCAAATTACCTTGGGGAATTTGATAATTTAGGGTCAATGATGATAGTTGATGAATCACATGAAATTAGTTTTCAAGTTATTGACAAAAATTAGATAAGATAAAAATAGGATTTCTTTTAGAGATTTGAATTATAAAATAACAAAAAATAGTTTGAATAATATTTTATTAATTGCTTCACCTTATGCTTCCTTATCATAATTTGCTTGATTTTATATTCAAATCACATCAAATAGCTTTAAAAAAATGAATGTTTTGTTGAAGCAAAACTTATAACTATTTTTCTTTCTTTTTATCAGGCGAATTTATTTGAGTAAAAAAATAAAAATTAATCACTTAATGTTATGACAAAGTAATGCATTTGAAAACCTAACTCTCTCAAATAATATCAAATAGAATTATTTGTTCACTATAAATAGATTATAACTAGCAAAACCATCAAGATATTTTCTAAAAAATCTAGTTTCTTCATCTAATAACTCAGTTGTAAATTCCAAATCTTAGTTTATCAATATAATTTTTTAATCCTCTTTCATCCATTCTATATAACTCATACTCCTCATATAATACAAACAAACATAAATAAAACCATATTTAAAATTCTATAGCATATCTTAGTTAATAATATATGGCGGTAAAAGAAATAAACGAGCAATTATTCTACGATAAAATCAACAACGATTTCATTCCATTCTACGAAACTTTTTTCCAAAAAGTTTCCTCAAACTACACACGTGCTTTAGCTTTAAATTCCACAATCACAGACAAGCCAGATTTATGCTATCTAAACACAATTAAAGATGATCTCATGTACACAAACGATGTTTTCTATTACTACAAATCAAAAATCGACACTCTAATAGTCGAATATCAAGAAAAAGTCCAACAAAAACAATCAGAAAAAGTCCTCCAAGAAAGTATTCTCGAAAAAATCGAAGACCAAAAAACCATTTTCTCTAACAGACATAAAATGATAAATGAAGAACTTCAAAGCTATACAAATGAAATTTTCTTAAACATATCAATAATATCAAAAATCTTATCTAAAAAGAATTTTTTACTAAACCATATAAGCATAATACTTCATGAAAAATATCAAATATGCAAAAATCGTGAACAGGAACTTATGGAAATTCAAGACAATTATTCGATGATATCTGCAAAAGCTAAGCAAACACATAGAAAGTTTCTAGCTTTAGATATAATCAGATGTAATATTGAGAAAAAATATAAGGAATCTTGTGCTTCATATACAAAAATTGTTGAAATCACTGAAGAAAAAAATAAAGAAGAAAAGGAAAATTGCTGTAAAAATTTTGAGCTTGAAGTGAATTTGAAATTTCTACAAGAAAGTATTGAAGAAAAAAAGAAAATAGCAAATAAATATAATGTTGAACTTGAAAGTATTTGTAGATCAATCGGGAATCAGTCTGTTTCTTTTGAAATTAATGAACATGATAGGATAGTTGAATGGATTTTTGTTAATGAAAGTTTATTAAAATCACTTGATGTAGAATCTGAAAATATAGCAAAAAAGTTTGATGAGATGAATGAAAATAGTGTTAATGAAAAGAATTCAATGATACGGGATTTTAAACTTTTATGGGGAGGATTTCAACGTTGGAATGATTTTACAGTTTTTGATAAATGTCAGAAAAATCTTCAAGAAAAATATAAGATAATGATTGATAAAATCATCAGAGAAAATGATGCAAATATTATGGAAAAAAAGAATAAATATCTTGAGATGATAGGGAAAAATGATGATAAAAAACCTGAGTTGGTTAGTAAAGAAAATGATCATAGAAAGAGCTCCGAGAATAATAAAGGGAATAAAAAAAATAGAACAAAAAAAGAACCTATTAGGAAATCAAATGTTAATAGTTTTGATAAAGATGAAAAAAAAGAGGAAAGTGGAGATAATGTGCATGATGATATGTTTGATATGCTTGTTCCAACAAAAGGAAATTGTAAAGGATATCGTAATAAAAAAAATAGTTTAATTACCAAAAACAAGCTTTAATTAAACGTGTAAGTGTTAATAAGATTAATTTGGAACATAAACATTATTTTTGTAATTAACATATTTTCCATACAAATTTATCTACTATGCATATCGTAAAAAACTTTATAATATTCCCTATGAGGAATTAAGACAAAAAAAAGAAAAAAAAATTTATAAGCAACTGACTCATTAAATCTATAAAAAAATGATTATATCGCAACCCAACAACAACAACAAAATTCTTTAACCATAAAACCATAATAAAAAACTAACCAAATACAATAAAAAACCTTATAATAAAAATCAAACAAACTTTTTTAACCTCAAAGTATCAAAATTTTATATAAAACCTAAAGAAAAAACCAGCTAAAAATCTAAGACTATTTCACAAATTATATCTTATCATCCCCTATCAAAAACATTTTCTTTAACCATATTAATAACCTTAATTACCATCATAATATTTATTAACTAAAAAAAAAATACCAAATTTATTCACATACAATAAAAATTAATAATTTATATATGGGCAACTACTGTGGAATCAGCTGCTGTGACAAGGGTGAGATTAGACTTGAAAGCGATGTAGCTTTATATGAAGTTCCAACAAAAGCAAACTATCCTCAAGATTTTAGGACCGGATATAAAAGCTCTAGAATGAGTTTCGAAGCAGATTTCGACGACAATCCTAAAATAAATTTTTACTCTGAAGAAAATCGAATCCTTCAATGCTCTGCTATACTTGGATCAACAACTCTAAGTAGGATACCTGATTTGAACTTTTAAGTTTATGGAGAAAATATATATATATGTGATATAGTTGATTTAATCTATGAAACCATCAATTGATTAAGTCTTATATGTATTTATATTCTTATATAATCTAATATATAGTTATAATGATTTTACTAATAACTGTCAATAAATAGCTTTAACTTATATATGTTTATTGTAATAATCTATAGTATTTTTAAATAATAATAACTATTCTTAGTTTGTATAATGTTCTGTTAATATTACTTATTTATTTTTTAGTTAAAGTTTCTTGTTTTTGATACTTTTATTGGGGATTTTAGATGTATAAGGCTGTTTTTATTCCATTTTCTGTTTGTGGGTTAATTCAAAGCCTTTCTGATTATCATGCTTTGCAACTTTTTCTCTTAGGTTTTGTCTTTGTAAGAACTCATTCTATTCATGAACTTCTAATAATGTTAATTTATAACCTTTGGCGATATTAACTTTCTGTTTTGCTAGTTCTTTAGTAGCTTTTGATATAAGATTTCCTTCAGATATTTTTATTCTTCCGACAATTTATTGGTTAATAAGAGTATTAGCTTGATGATTTTAGCTTCTCTTTCTTCTCTAATTCCATGTTCTTTCCATGCTTTTTCTTCAACTAAATCTAAAGGCTTGAAGAGATATTTTAATAGTATAATATTATAGATAGGAAGTATTAATATGTTAGTTATAAAGAGAAAATATTATCTAGAATTGATGAGATATTTGCAAAAAATAAAGGAGGTGTAAAGAAAGTGCAGAAAAAATAATGTAAAGGTGGAGTTTATAATATGAAAGAGAAACTAATAGAAAATTCATTGATATTGAAGGAGTTTGAGGAAGTAAGGAATGCTAAGTATTTTAAAGACACTCCTAGAAAATGACTAGAGCAGCAACACCCATTTATGAATAGATGTTAGTATGCAAATTATTATTTTTTTAAGGTGAATCAGCTTGGATTGTAATTAAAGTAGCTCTATAAGATTTATTTCTACAATGATGGATTTCAGGTCTTAAAGGGGACTCTTCTTTTTCAGAGGTTTTTTTAAAACCTTTGGTAAGTCCACTTTTCTTAAAAATATGATTTATAAGATTAGAATTCTTTTGTATGGCATCTTTTTGTAAAGATTTTATTGTTGTTTGACTTGAGCTTATTTTCGCAGGTTTTATATTATCCAAATATAAAATGCTATCAGAAGCAAGCCTTTGTCTATTATGAAGCAATTTCCCCTTACTTTCTGTTAATGCTTGTATTTTCTTAGCTCTGCTTGGCGAGACTATATAAGGAGGATCAGCTCTTTGACTCATTTTAGAAAGGTAATTATGTATATCCTCAAAAGCATTTTGCCTTCTTTCTTTTTTATTAGAAGAATTATGTTTAAGTACCTCAACATTCCTCAATGATAGCAGTCTATCTGTATTCCTTTCAATTTCAATTTCATTTTTTTGTCTTATAGAATTTATTATCATTTGACAAGCTGGTCGGTTTCTAACATCCTCATATATTAATTACATTAATATAAACCATATAAACTTGTCCAAACGTAGAAACACAAGTACAAGTTCTATTCCTTCTATTATTATCATCTTCAAGTTCTTCTTGGCCGAAAATTTCCCCTTTCCCTTTAATCACCATATGAAAATCAACTTTCCTATTTTTCTTTCTCATAAGTTTCAATTTCAATAAACAAGATTCATCATATCCTGTAGAAACTTTAAGTTCTTCTTTAACTGTAATTTTAAATTCCCCTGATTTAATAAAATACAAATACTCAGCAGGTGAGCCTTCTTTATACAAAACCTGATTTTTTCTAAATGTATTTTCTGTCATCATAAATGCAAGATTTTTAAGCATTGTCTGATTAGTTAAAACAAACATAGGCAAACATTTTAAAAATTCAACTCTATCATATATTGATTTTTCAGCATCATTTCTTAATATCCTTTTATAATCCTTTTGAGATAATACAGCTAAATATGATATTTCTTTACATATAACAGTTGCTGATCTAGGTTTATTACTAAGTAAAGCTAGTTCCCCAAAAGAATCCCCATCACTTAAAGTTTTCAACTCTTTAAATTCCTCAATTTCACCAATTTTTTCCATAAACTCTGTATCAACTATCGATGGCTTTTTTATTATAAACCTTTTTCTTATACCATCATTATCATCAGTTTTTGTTTCGAAATGAGAATTAGGGACTTCTAATGTTATAGGTCTTTTTATTAGTCTTGGGTTTTTTGATAAACAATTTAAACTTTTTTTACGGTATTGCGATGGGATTTGTATACCAACTAGACCTTTGATGATTATGTAAAATTTGTTTCCTATTTCCCCGAAATTCATAACTGATTCACCTGGGTTAAAGATTTCTAATGTCATTACTCTACAGCATTCCCAATGGATTCTATCTGAATTACGCTCTTGGGAGACGGTTTTGAGAAATTTTATGTCTTTGGTTACTTTCATGATTTCTTCAAGGTCGTGTTGAGTTCGTTGAGATGGAGGAACACTGAAAACTTGGATTAGATTTTTAGTAAACTGTGATGTGAAATTTGTCATGTCACTTTGATGATATTTTTATAAAATTTTGATTTTATGGTGAAAGATTTAAAGAATTATGGGAGAAAAGTTAGGTTTGCAATAAAATGATTTATTTTTGGGAATATTATAAGGATTTAAGTGTTGGGTAAAGTAATTATAAGATGAAATTCTTTAAATAAAAATATTTAGGTTTAGATTAACTTATATATCTGTTTATAATCATATAAAATACCAACTATTTCGTATGTAAGATATTAATTTATATTATAATAATTATATTTAATATAACCAAAGTAGTCAATCCCATATGAATTTTACGTATTTTATAGTATATAAAGGAAAAAATCAGGTAAAAATTTGGAGTTCAGAGTGGATTCGGCTTGATAATTTCAAGTTGATGGGACACTCTGAAATATAAAATGAGGATAATTCATAGTCTTGCTTTCAAGACTTCTTACCTGTCTTCTCAAACATTGAATTAAACATAAACTTAAAAGAAAATTTTAATAGTCCATATTATATTGAAATTTTCGATCTCGTATATTTTGAGTTGATCTCCCTCTTTCATAATCTCTACCTTTTTGTATTCTTTGTTGTTTTTCAAGTCTTTTTAGTTCCTCTTCTTGTTTTTTTCTTACTTCAGGAAGTTGCTGATAGTTTTTTTTGTTAAGTTTAAGCATTTCTTCTTTTGAAACCCTTACTCTTTGGCCTGTAGCAAGCCTTTCCATTAACGCTGCAGATGGTTCTTTACTGTTTTTTTTATCTTCTATTTTGATTTGTATAACATCAGGTCTTTTTTCAAGCTTTGGAGCTTTGACCATATTTTTCCTTATTTCAATAAGTTCTTCTTTTGTTTTTTCTTTATGATCTTGTTTAGGTAGATGATTATCTCTTGATCCCATGTTTCGTATAAGTTTTTTGTTTTTTTGTTTGAACAAATCAGCTAAGCTTTTTTTAGTCCCAGTTCCGAATTCTAAAAGTACAGGTTTTTTTGATATCACTGGCTGGTCCATAACTTCTAAAGCTTGAGGAGTTTGGATTTTTGATAAAGTTTTAGTTTTAGTTTTGGGGATGTATTCCTCAACTTGTTCTAAACCTTCATTTTTATTTTCAACTAAACTTTGATGTTTAAAATTATCATCAGGGTTTAGNTTCATTTTTATTTTCAACTAAACTTTGATGTTTAAAATTATCATCAGGGTTTAGGTTTATTTCAGGCCAACTATCATCTTTGTCTATATCTTCTTTATATTTATCTTTTTTCCTCAAGGAGTTATTTATAATTTCTTCTATCCCTTCATTACTTTTTCTTCTCATAACAATATTATCCACACTTTTTGTAGGTTTGTCTTTACTTCTAACAACCACAGGTGTAGGTTTAACAATTTCTTCAGCTTCTAAAATTTCATGATCATTAACACCGTTTTTATTATTAACAATATCTTTTTCTCTATCTAATATTCCTAGTTTATTTGAATCATAATTTGTAGTTTTTCTTTTTATAAAATCTTCATTTTGTTCATTTACCCCTTGTCTGTTATTTGAAAAATTATTAGTTTCATGATAAGTTTGTGTTGAAAAATATTGTGGAGGAGGTGTATAAGTATTAGTATATTGATATCTATTATCCCCATAAGGATAAGGATAATTATAAGCAACTGGTGGCTGTTGATAATACATATTAGGTATATACATTGGAACATGATGATAAGGATAACAAGATCCATAATGAGAATAATTACTATTCCATCCATTCATTGATGGAGGTGGATATTGAGGTTCTAAATTCCAATTATCCATTGTTGGTAAAACTCTAACACTATATCCAGAAGACATTCCATTTAATTGTCCTTCATAAGAATGAGTTGGGATGTTTATAGGGTCAACTTGAGTTTTATTTAATGAACTTTGGTGATATGGCAATGTCCCATCAGATGCTTCGCTTCTTTTTATTGTTGAATTTGTATTATCAGTTTCTAGGCTTTTCCTTCCTGGGTTGATTGGACTTTTACGTGATGTTTCAGGGATGATATCGATATAAGAACTCTCAACTTTAAAGATTTTCGGCTTTGATACAGGTTTTACAGGTTCTTCAATAGACTTTGTAGGGATGCTTAAAATAGGTTTTGTAATTTTCTCATTTTCATGCTGAGATTTTATCACAACATAGTTAATTTCTTCACTTTCAATATCTCTAGTTGGTTTTTCTTTCCATTTAACTTCAATTGGTGTATCTTTGATATAACTTTTAGATAAAAAACTGGTCTTTGCGCTTTTTGTTTTAGGCTTTTCGGTTGTCCTTGGATTTTTTCTTAGATTTTCTAGTTCCTGTTTTAGCTGTAGATATTCTTGATCGATAAATAGTTTGAATTCATTTGAGTCTTCTGCTTGGAATTTTATGTCTTTTTGGCTTATATCTTTATTGAAAAGTGGATTAGTTTTAGATTCAGGAATGCTGTAGTTATGATCAATAAAATGCTTTGAATTTTTTTCTTCAGAATATCTTGGGAAACTTAGGGCCGGCTCTTTTTTTTCAGTCTCATTTATGCACTTTTTAGGAACTTTAACGTCGGGTTCTTTTAGAAGGGCCCTTTCTTTTTGTCTTCGACGAGCTTCTTCTAATAATGAAGAACGATCGCTTGTTGGCCTTGAAGTATTTGCAGACGATAATTTTTGATCTTCATTTAAAATTTTAAGATTTACTTTTCTTTCAATCGAATTTATCTGCATTTGTTTAGCAAGATAAGTTTGTTTCTATATATCTTTTACCAGCTCTGAAATCCTTTCATTAGAAAAATCTCTTGAATACTCATAGCGACTAGGAATCATTTGAATATATTATTCTATATTCATATAAACACTAAACCATAAATCTACTACCCAAATTTAAATTCTATACAAAATCTATCACATAAATCATAAGTTGCACAAAACACTAAAAAAGTCCTTTTACCTGAACAAACCTTATTAAAAAAACTAAAATTATCCTAGTATCTTCATATAAAATAATATCATCTTCAAATAATCTTATCTACACATCATAATAAACCTATCTCTCTCATCTATCAAATAGCGTTAACCCTAGAAAAAATGGTATATATATACGATAATAAAATCTCGCTAATCAAAGCTATAAATCATAACTTAAATAACAACACCCTATAAATCATATATAAAAACATCAAAATCGATATTCCCAAAACTTCAAAAAAAAAAATCAACTATAAAACCTAAATCATAAAAAATTTATTATCACCACACATAAACCCTTCTCCTATAATCATTCTATTAAAAATATTTCCTTCTCTTCAACACTCAAAAAAAACAATATTTTCCACTAAAGCTTCTCTTCATACATTTAACTATAAAAGTTTTTATAAAATCAACTTCCTATGTATTCCTATTATCAAATAGCCGTTTAAAATAATGGTTTATGCTATTGCATTTATTATAAAATCAACTTCCTATGTATTCCTATTATCAAATAGCCGTTTAAAATAATGGTTTATGCTATTCTATTTATCCTAAATCTAACTACTTTCTGGGGCTTCTTCATGGTGCTCTTCATGATGTTCTTTCCCTTTTTTACGATGTTCTTTCCCTTCTTTAGGAACTTCTTTAGGATTTTCTTTAGGATCTTCTTTGACTTCATCTTCAGCCTTAGGTTTTTTAGCACCACTTGATTTTTTTTTCCCAGTTTTCTTAAGCTGCAATCTTAGACTTGTGCTTCCAAGCCAGATACGATTGTCATTATTATCAAACCAAGCAACAAAAGTGGCTTTGTCAACTTCTTCTAAGTCTCCAACAACATTTTTCAAAAGAGTTTCCTTGTCTTTTGGTTTGCCTTTTTCAATCTTCTCTTTGTAACCCTGCATACTTTCTTTAGTATATTCGTTGCTAGAATCACTTGGAGATGCAAGTTCAGGTAATTTGACTGTTGCTAGATCAAAAATCTCATCAATCATTTGGGTAATCTGAGACTTTGAAAGTTTACCTTGATTATCATTATCATTAGCATCAAATAAAGCATTAGCCTTCTCAGAGCCTGATCCTTTACATAACAAGGCAGCTAAAGCAGTGAATGTGGTGAGTTTGATACCATCGCCATCCTTAAGTCCATTATAAAATCCTTCAACCTTTCCTTGATACTCTTCAGCTAAAGTGCCTAATTCTTTCTTAACAGCTTTCATGCCTTTTTTCCCGACTTTGCCTCCCTTGGAATTATCTTTGAGAAGTTTGTATATACTCTCAATGCCTCGAGAATAGAATAATAACAAGTTCTCTCCGTTGATGATAGCTGCTTCTTCGCAGGGAACATTGAGCCTACTAGTTGCACACCCCATTTATCTATATCCACAATTTGATCTGATTAAATTAAAGGGAAAAAATTTCAAAGATAATAGTTGGGATATGGAGATTATAATTATTTGTTGGGAAATTATGGCTGGGAGTGTTTGGATTAGTTTTTTTTTAAATTTTATTGTATGGAAGATTTTGATGATAGATACTGTAGGTTTTATGTATAGAATTAGGTTTATATATTATAATTGTATAGGAAAAAATGAATTAGAGGATATGAGGATGAGTTATTTGGAAGTTGGGGAATGTGAAGATTGGAAGGTGGTAGTATGGGTGTTTAAGTTTTATAGATGATTTAAGGTTTTTATGTTGATTATGAGGAGAAATGTTTTGGGGTTAAGAATTTTGTGTATGTGTTGGGGGATTTTTTGGTTAGGCTTGGAATGATTTAGTTTTATAGATTTTTTTTAGGAATTTCTGATAAAACTTAGTTTTCTTGGCGTTGTGAATATGATTATGCTTGATATAGAAAGTTTTTGACATAAAGTTATTTGAATATCTCTGGTAATTGTTGGGGTATCGAGAATAAGATAGTCTATGCTTTCATATAGATGTTATAAAGCAGTTATTGTGTTAAAAGTGATACAATTAGTCCTCTAAAGTAGTTTTCTTATTATTGCTAACAAACACATAACTCATTCACTTAGCTTCAGAATATAAATGGATAAATGGTTTTTAATTTATTATACACAGCCCTTCAAATTCAAATTATAATTAATCAGCATATTCAAACTCAGCCTATAAAAACCCCAACCCTATACCAATGCTATCAAAATCCTCAACTCCCTAACCAAAAATAAACCTAAAAGTATTTAAAAAATGCCATTTTCTCCATATAATATTATCAAATTCTATCTAAATCCCAATATTTTTTCTAAAAAACTTATACTTATTAATCAAAAATATCAAAAACAAAAACTCTATCTTCAACAATTCCCCTTATCATCAAAATTCTAATAAATATCTTAAATCATCATAAAAAACTTAAAATCTTATAAAAAACTTAATTTCTTTTGCTGTTGAGTAGAGTATTAGGAATTTCATTTAAAGGTATTGAATCCCCATTCTCAGAGACAAAATGGTTTTTAATATAATTTCGTCCAATATCTTCATTTTCAAAATTTTCATATATTAGTGTGCTTATATCATGTGATGCAAATGAATTATAACAATCTTTATCTGGTTTATTGTTTCTATAAAATGAAGTTTCAAAGTCAAGTGAAGATTCTGAATCACTGCTTATTGAAGATAAATCATCATGAAGTCCAAGTATTCCCCATAACTGTTTCTGTTTTTTATTAGCTATTGGGCTTTCAAAACGCACGATATCATGTTGGATTTGATTAAGTTTACTTTCATATTTTTTTCTGAATTTAGCATTTTTAACAGCATCTAATGAATAAAAAAAGAAGTTTTCAAGCTCTTGAAGCTGTTCATCATTTAGGTTAGAAAGCCCTGAGTGTCTTTCAACTAGAGCTAAACGGGATTGGAAAATTTTAGTTTTCTTTTTAAGTTTTTTGCATTTTTCTTTATATTTTTCCTTACCAGCTGATAACTGTTGACATAAATTTAAAGCTTGCTTTAAATCATTTTTCAGGTTGATTTTCGAGTCTAAAAGCGACTGTTTGAATTCTTTTAATTCATTGATTTCTTGTTCTTTTTTCTTTAAGTCTAAATTCATTGTCCTCATTTTTTCCAAAGCTAAAATTCCTTTTTGATCGAATTTCAATACATTTATAGGTTTTTCTCCTTGAGATACCATTTTGATATCTACTATTAAATCCCCTGCACCCGGACACCAAAAATTACTTTTAAAATCTTGTGAGTTTTCTTCAAATGATTTCAACATATGATTTTGTCTTGATTGATTAAACAACATCTGTGTTAATCTTGAAATCCTTTCTTCAAGTTTCTTCCTAATACCCAAAGCTTCATCTAATTTATCCTTTCCTCCTTGTTGAGCATTTTCAAGCTCTTTTCTTAATATCTCAAGATCTTTTTGATATACTTGAAGTAGTTCTGAATTATTATTGCTTTTAATATTAGCTTCAATATTATTTGTTATAGTTTTTGCTATACCCCCAAATCTTAATGTACTTAAAGACATTTCAAATTGACTTAATGTTGGTACTGCTGTGCATATAATACATGTCAAAGAATTCCCCCCAAGGCTTGATCTAAGGATTTTTGTAAGATTTGAATTCCTATAAGGTATATGTGAATCTGAACTATATGAAGTTTTTTCTGATAATTTACTTATAACCTGACAAAGATAAAATAAACTTGTGTTTATATGTTTACCTTCATTTAATAAAGTTTCAATGTTCTCTTTAGATTTATTCTGTTTATGTTTAGCTTCAAAAGATACATCTGGGTTTAAGTTACTAACTCTTTCAGATCCAGCAAGGTCAACAAAATTCAACATGCTTTCTGTTGTAATACTATTAGAATCATTATTTTCAATTTGCACACTAGTTACATTAAGTTTAAATATTGTATGTGATCTTGATGAATGATGGTTCATTGCAGTAGCTGCGTATTTACGATTTGCCTCACCTTTTTCTATAAATTTTAATATTTCTTCAAGTGACCCTATAGCATGTTCACTAGCTCCACGGACATAAAATCCTTTTTGTGGGTCTTCATTAACACTAAGTATATCATTATTGAACTCAAGAAGATCATAAACTTGTTCATTATAAATTTCTAAATAACTACAAGATAAACAATAAGTCCTATCTGTAGAGTTTTTTATATGGGTAAATAAATCTTCTAAAGCAAAAATCAAGAGACCTTTATCTTTTTTTACTTCAGAAGATGGGGTAAAACTATGATTTCGAATTATAGGACTTACTGACCTTCTTGTTTTATTTATTATAGGAGTTATATTGGATTTTTTTCTTAGGGTTTCTTCAGAACAACTATCATTTCCCATCATTGTATATGTTTTACCACTACCTGTTTGCCCATATACAAATAAAGTCCCATTGTATCCGTCTAATGATGCTAAGACAACTCTTTTTGCTACTGTTTCATATACTTTATAGTTTTGGTCTTTAGAAGAAAAACAGTGATCTATAATAGGTTTTACTGTAATTGTATGTTTTTGGGGTTCTGCTAAGTCGCTTGTAATCTAGTAAATATTGAGCCCACTCTGGTTTCAGGCTTACTGTTGTTGAAGATACTGACCAAATCATACTCTCATTTTCTTCGATTTCCTTGTTGCTCAAAGGCCGAAACCTTAAAGATACGTGGATGTTTTCGCTTCGGGACATTAACGATGATTTATTTAAAATGGTTTAAAATAAGAATTCATAATGGTATCTGCAAATGAAAAACTCATAAAAAAATATTATTTTATTATTTGAAACTTATAAAATATATATTATATTGATAGATAATTTATGTGGATTCTGTTTTAAAAGATGCTAGTATATATATTAATATTTACTTATTTTTGATATCATGATTTCTAAATGTAGTATCTCTAGTATGCACTTTAAGATTTTTTTTAGGTATGATAAGGTTTTTATTTTAGATAATATGGGTTCTTGTGTTTATCTGGAATGTCAGAATTTTTTCCCCAAAATGTTCATCCCATTTTCTCTTTCCTGTAGTTCTTTTTCGAATATTCCATATCATTTCCCTAATTTTATATACAAATTCATTACATATCCTATAAGCATACCTTTAATAAAATATTTTCTTATAAAAAACAAAATTCAACTTATGCTGAGACTGTAAATGTTTATTTAAAGAGCATGAAAGTCAAAAAGTTCGATTTCAGGATTTAATATTTTAAGCATTTTATTAGGTATAGATAAGACAATTTCACATATAAAATCTAATATAAAACTTTAAAAAAACTAAAATTATTTAGCATAAATGATTAAAAGAAAAAGGATCAGCAGTTGGAACTAACTGAATATTTTTACTAATAGAAGGCAAAACATAGTTATCAAAGCGTACTTTCTGCTTTTTAAAGGTTTTTTTATAAATCTGTAGAGGTGGACTATGATAAAAACTCTCTAAATGAGGTTTTTCACCATAAATCCTGATTTGGCCACTTATTGGGTCAATGATTTTATTTCTAAATTCCAATCCTGATTTGGCCACTTATTGGGTCAATGATTTTATTTCTAAATTCCAAACGGAAATACGGGCTATGATTTTTACGTATCGGGCTTGATTCAATTGGGTGTTCAGTTATTGGTACAGATAAGCTTTGGTGTGTTTTCCCATTTGTGATTAGAGATGAATTTTTTATATAAGAAGCCCGACTTTTTGATAGAATTTTTGTTTCTAGTGTTTCTTGAAAGTACTCATTTGATGGATTTGTTTTTTTTTTATAGAACGGAGTATGAGTCAGTGGGTTATAATCAATTACTTTAGGGTTATATTTTGTATACACTTGATCCATATTATCAATAAAAAAAATAAGGTCTTATTAGGAGTTATAATGAAAATGAATATATTAGTTTAAGATTTTATAGATTTTGCTTAGTTTTATATTGTTATTTATATCTTATTATCCTTACACTAGATTTTGGAGTATTATGATTATGAAACCATGGATATTTTTTAAGATCATTAGTTGTCGTAAATGAAAATGCTTTATTATGAGAATTTGGAGATGGGGAATATTTTAAAAATGCTAGTTTTTCTTTGTTTATCATGAGGGTGTTAGGGAAATTTGATACTCGAAATTTTATGGGTTTTTGTAAGTTGCTTGATGAAGTTTTAAGGGTTTTTATTTTCAGTGCTGAGGAGTTTTGGGAGTTGGGACTGAAGAATGTGCCTGTTGATGAAATTTTAGATTTGCTGTGATGTCTTGAGGAGATTTTTATTATAGGGGCAAAGATTTTTATGTCGTTGTGGATTTCTGAGATAGGGTGGAAGTTTTCTTTGTTTTTTAAGGAAATTGAAGGCTTTTTGTCATGTTTTTTATAAGATTGCAAATGCTTTTCAGTGAGTTTGTTGGATAATTTAACAGACATTTTTGAAATTATTTTGAAGTAGCTGATTTGTTGTGAGATTAGAATTTGGATATTGAATATGATCAATTTATAGAATTATTATGACTAAAGAAAATTTATTTACACAGAAAAACTAAAATTCAAAGTTCGAATATTTCAAGATCGATACAAGAAGAGCAGGCCTATTATTTTATAAATGATTTTCCAAAAAAACTTATCTTTATCATCAATTCCAAAAGACAATAATAGCAATTATTGTTTATAAAATTTTTCCCCTGCTATTAAGTATATTTTTTTCAATATAAAATCTCTATTATTCCTATTTAAAGTTAGATAATTAAAAGTTTAACTAGGTACTTTGCCGATATTTTGAAAGGCATAAGATATAATTTGTCCAGAAAAAATTCCCAAAATTAAACCACTGACCATTATATATCCAGCTTTATCTTTATAAACATCAGAAACAACCGAAGGCCCATGAATCATAGAGCAAGTACAAGAATATCCATTTGTATAAGAATAAAGAGCCATATTAACAAACTTAAACCATGTCCATGAAAATAGCCAAGCTGGTGATACTGAAGGATCATCAGAAGCAATAAGTATAAAAGTAACCCAAAACACAAATCTACTAATTGTAAACACCCACAACATAGATTTCTTAAGTAAATGTAATGTTGGTGTATATCTTCCAAGTACATCACAAAAATTAAAAACAAAAATCATCAAAGTACTAAAAACTGGATACGACATTTCACTATATAAAAAATTACCTCGCATCTGTTGCTAAAGCTACATGACTTAACATACCGAAAGTGATGACAAAATTTAACCAAACCAAAAACAAATACTGCCAAATTTTCGAAAACAAATTCTTATAACTGATTTTCTCTTTATGTATATGATGATATCCAGTTGAATCACTAAAAGATTCTAATTCATCTTCTACAGTAATTTTCGCTATTTTCGATGCTTCTTTTGAATGTGTTTTACTTAAACATTCAATAATCAAAGGATGTTTCATCAAATGTAATTGTACAACACAACAAATAATAAGAGTACATCCTGATATAATAAAATATACTTCAGTGCTATGCAAATATCCAGATGAGTTGCTTGGGAAAATACTAAGGCAAATCAATCTTATAATTGTTATAGAAAGGCCTGATAAACCATTTCCAAGCATAGCTGCGTTAGTGTATTTTTTAGGTAATGCGCCAGTTAGTCCAAAAAGACTTGTTTGCCCAACAGCATTAGCGCTTCCCATAAGAACAGTTAGTATACAAATACATATAAAACCAGTTGTTTTTGTAGTTAATTCAACAATAATAGGAGTCATTACAAGAATTATTGCTATTATGATATTTGCTACATTGATACGGATATTGAATGTAAACTTGTGACCATATATTATTGTCAAAGGTTGGAAGATTAGTGATGGAAGGTAGTTGAGGAATGGAATCCAAAAACCTGGGTCAAGATTTGGGAAACGATTGTTGTACCAGTCTAGTGCTGTGAGAATAGAATTCCAGCTTATAAGAACACCAATACCTTGAAGTGTTATTTCGCTTAGGAGGAGCTTTTCGTTTCCTGACATTTATTTTTTTCTACAGGAGATATGAAGAATATATGTGAGGTAGAATATGAAAAGGTATGGAAAATTAAAGGATTTTTTAATTTAAGATAATTTCTTTGTGTTAAAAGGTTTGTTGGGGAGTAGGAAGTGTTTTTGTATAGGATTAGATTGAGTTTATTAATTAGGGTTGAGAAATTAAGATTGGAGAGAAATAGGTGTTGGGCTTATATTTTAAAAATTTTTGTTGAATTGTTATTAATACTTTTTACAAAAAACTATAATAATTTTTTTGCCAAATTGGCTATACATGATATTGTATTTTAATCATGGGAAAATCACTAGAAAGATTTTTCATATACATTTTCTATTTAGCCTCATTTTATAAAAGATATGATTCTAAATAGATTCTATGAAGAAATTTCTCAAATTTTGTTCCCGCTGTTATATGAAATAAGTATAAATTATAATCAAGGTATAAGTTTTAAAGCTGAAGAAAAAGCTGCTCGAGTTAAAGAATTAAATATTAACAATTTGATACTCAAACCTCGGATTTAGATAAATATTTAGAAAGCGGGCATGGAAATTTTTTATCATTAATTCTGTCAAAAATTGAACTGGATTATAATGTTTGTAAAATTATAAGCCCGCTTTTGCTAAATTAGATTAAGATGCTAAGAGAAATTCAAGGTATTTTTAGATTGTATGTTATTGAAATTCTATTTGAAATAAGTTATTTAAAAAGAATAATCATGAAATCGAACATTATGATTTATTTGGCATTTCCCGAAATGTAAACTTATAATTCTTGTCTTCGTCCAGTAGATCCTAAAAGTATATTGATTATAAAAAAAATTTCTAAAGATTACATAAGAAAATTATTTTTGTATTTAGTTCCACAAGGTAAAAGTATGGAGAAGATTTTTGAAGACGCACTTTTTAATACCTTTATTATACCATTGCCTCAAAGAGTATATGGAAAAACCTTAGTCAATCTTACAATTTTCATAAAAGACTTTGCAGATAAAGCATTCAAACATATTTTAAAGATGAAAATGCCTAATGAAGAATATTTGCAACAAAGTGATAAAAATTTTAAAGCAATGGAAAAAGTATTTAATGCTATTATATTTTACCACAAATTTGTGCATTTTTACAGAGATCAGGATTTTTTAATTTTGGAGAGACCGCAAATTTTGTAAATCCAAATGTCTCCCCACCTTTAGATACCTCTCAACAACCGCAGAAAATTCAAGTAACACTATTTAATGATGAAAGCAATCTTGAAGAAAATATCAATGAAAATGAATAGATTATTTAAAAATCGCTATAAAGGAATAACTATGGGAAAGTGCGGAATGTCGGGAAATAAGAATTTGAAATTGTTTAATAGATTTTGCAGTGATAAGAAATAATTTTTTAATTCTTATTAATAAATTCGATTATAGTATTGGACTAATATTTTCTTTAACTAAAAAAGAAGATAGTTTTTTAATAAGTTATTCAATATATCTAATATACCAGCTAACTATTTCTAATAAATCAAACCCACATCATAAAATCCTAATAAAACTCTAAAATTCATCAACCATCTCATTACCTACATCCTTTCCAACTTTTCTTCTAGTAAAAACCAAATAATAATATGCTGATTTTCACAATAATCATTGTAGAGTTAATCCTTCTTGTTCATTCAAGTCCAGCTGTAAACCTCTCTGATGACGCCGAAGTAGTTCCAGATGAAGCTATCTCATATATAAACTCAGTTCAAGACCTCTGGGAAGCTTCAAAAGATTGGATAGGTCAAACATCTTTACACGAAGCAAAACATCTGGCTCAAACAGAAATAGGTCCTCACAACTTCCCTGAATACAACTGGGGATCTCTATTAAACAACATAAAATCCCCACAATCATTTGATTCTCGTGATCAATGGCCAAAATGTGTTCATAAAATCATGGATCAAGACCATTGTGGTTCATGTTGGGCATTTGGTGCATCAGAATCTTTAAGTGATAGACTTTGTATAGCTTCAAATGGGACAATATCAACAATATTATCCCCACAATATTTATTAAATTGTGATACTTCTGATTCAGGTTGCCATGGAGGTTTTTTAACCTATGCTTGGAATTTTATTTTGAAATCAGGACTTCCATCGATATCATGTTTATCATATAAAGCAAAAAAAGAAACTTGTTCAAATTTATGTGATGATTCAACAGATATGATAAAATATTATATAAAATCTGTGCATAGTTATTCTGGGATACAATCTATACAAGCAAGTATAATGGCAAATGGTCCTGTTGAAGTTGATTTTTCTGTATATCAGGATTTTTATAGTTATAAAAGAGGAATTTATAAGCATACTTGGGGAAATAGAGTAGGCGGACATGCTGTGAAAATGATTGGGTGGGGGGTCAAAGGAGAAGAAAAGTATTGGATTTGTGCGAACTCTTGGGGAAAACACTGGGGCATGAAAGGGTACTTTTTTATTGGTTTCGGGCAATGCGGTATTGATGGCTCTGCTGTAGCAGGTATACCTAATCTTTAGATAATAGTTATTTTATTAATCAATTATATACAAATACAATATTTTATATAATCCTATAAACTTTTTTTTCATACAAAATCCAGTCTCTTCTATATTAAAACCACAAAAAAATTCACTTTTATCCTTCTTATGATCATCCAATAAAAAAACTATTTGATTTTCATCAAATTTATCTTATCTAACTATCTAATGAGATCTAGTTAATGGCCTTCCTGATACAAAGACTGATCTTAAAGACTTACATGGTGCTCTAACAGTTTCATGAAGTAATGGGAATCTAATCTTTGAGTTATAAAACTGTGCAGTATTGGACCTTTTAACCTTAGAACTTACATTAAGTGCTGTGGTACTAATAATATGAATAGTCTCTGCTCTAGCTCTATGTCTTCCAGCCATATCTTGATACATTCTTCCAACAGCTCCACACAATGAAGTATCTCTGTATTCTCTGTACATATTTGTAATCCCATTTCTAGTTTCATAACGTATTGAAATCCCATAGGTTTTAACATGATCAGTGTTTTTTTCAACAATTTCTTCGACTGAGACTATTTCTCCATGAGCTGTTTTGATTTTGTTAAGACGTTTTGTGAAGTACCAAAATCGTGACTTTGCTCGGATTTCGTCGGTGGCAAAGATCCTCATGCGATAAATAACTGGGTTTGGGTCGGTATCTGATGGGAATTTCCTCCCAGCAACTTGATATTGCCTGAGCTTCATTAAGAGTGTGGGATCACCTTTCACCATTTATTTGTAATTTCCTAGTTCAGAAGTTTGGTTAGTAAATTTATATAAAAAGCTTATTGAAATTGTGTATGAAATATAATAGGATTTATATTATTTTTACTTTTTTTTTTGATTGTATTTTCTGCTTAGAGTAGATTTTTTTTGTGTGAGTTTAGATTAGAAATTTTGTTTTTTTGGATTATGATTTTATATGGGATTTTTAATATTTGTGGAGGATGTGCTTGATATGTGATATTTGGTATATTTTTAAATTATATGTTTATGATTTGATGGGCGAATTTTTTAAGGTTTAGGTTTGAGTTTTTTTTGAGAATGGGAGTTTATGATTTTTTTCTTTAGAGTTAGAGGATTTTAAAATTTTAGTTAGGAGGTTAGGCTAGGGGTTTATAAAGGTTTTTAAAAAGACATGAAAGATAAAAATTGTAATTTTTATGCCTAAATAAACTCAGAAGTGTATTTAATTAGCGCCAATCTTGAGTTTTGGGACAGCAGGCTTTTTTTCAGTTTTGGGCGTTTCTTCAATTTTTTCTTTTGCTTTCTTGACGTTTAGCAGTTCTCGGACTAGTAAGTCAAATTCTTCTCTTAAATTCTCAACAGTTCTTTGCGTTGCCAATCTCAGATTTTCAGCATTGTCCAATTGAGTCCTATATATACTTTACTTAAGTAATTGGCGAAGTTTTTTATTATCTTCTTCAAGTTTGCTTATTTTCCGGGTCACCTTTTCATCCACCACTGGCTCTTTTTTATCTTTTAGTCTCTCAGAATATGAAGACAATGCATCTCTAGACTTTTGAAGCTGCTGGAAAAGTTGCTCGCGCTGGTTGAGTATTTCTTCGATTTTTGACAGAGAAAAATTGCAGTACTTAAGCTTAATGACAGCATTTTGTGGATTTTCAACTTCACGTAGCGGTACTAAAGCATAAAGTTCTAAATCGTTTATATCAACACCAAGGTTTTCTGCACACTGAGAAACAATTGAACTATAGTTGTAAGATGATATGGTAAAAGCTGGAGTTAGGATAGAGCAATTCAACATTTTTTATTATATGAAATAAAGATTATTGTTATGAGTTTTAGATGTGAATAAATTATTAGAAAATCTAAAGGAATAAGGATTTTTTATTGTGAGTTAGGTAAGAAGATTTTTTTTTATATGAGGAAATTAGTAGGGGTTTAAAAATGTTATAAGATATGGTTTGGGTTATAATATGTTGTGTGAATTATAATGAAAGTGACATATAAATATTAATATATAACTTGTATAAATAATGATATATATAATATAATATAGTTAGTTTTATATACAAATAACTGATTATATTAGTTTTTCTAATCTTAAAAAACTCATTAAAAATGTTAAGTTATTATACCTCATATCAATTACCTATCTTTATCATACTTAATAATATCATAAAAAAGCACACGAAACTATGTGAAATCGTTCTACATACTACATAAACCAGCCAGGTATAAAAACTAGATGAAACTTTGCTAGCATTTTCAAATTCTTATACAAAAAAAATCCTTACATTTCAGGCGCAAACTCCAAAACCCAAAATTTATTTTCGTAGCAAGGTATTTTATTCAACGAATACCGTTAAGATCTACTGATTTTACCCGGAAAATCTTCGAAAACCTCTCTAAAACCCAATTAAAAGATAGCCGTACAATAACCTTTGTTATAAACATATATGTTCGAGCAAAGCCATTTCTATCCAAGTCACATCAGAGACTTGATAAGTGAGTTGCAGACAAGCATGTTCGGCGACTCAATTCTAATGAAATACCATAGCAAAACCATATCTGACCCCATCTTATCTCGGGTTTACGTCATGTTAAATTACCCTGAATTCCAAGAAATTCCTAGTGAGACCATAATTAATTACATTATGAACGAATACATGATAGATTTCCCACCTATCGACACTGATAATGAAGGGTTTAAAGGGAGCTTTACTCGTACTTTTTACGACAATCAAATCGGGTTTTTATCTGACCCGACTGAACTCGGCCTTGAAGATCAAAAACAATTATTTCTTGAAGCTACATCATTAAACAGTCTCTGGAGTGAAGAAACAAATGCTTCACCTATAAAAACCCCAGGTCGAACACAAGCTCCTAAAACAACTTTAAGGTCTAAAAATGGACTTAAAGTCTTAAGTTGGAAAGTTAAAGAAATTGTTGAAAGACTTGGAAGTAGTACTTATCAAGAAGTTGCTGATTGTTTAGTTAAAGAAACTGAAGAACTTGAAGGTGATACAAAAGATGAGAAAAATATTAGAAGAAGAGTTTATGATGCTCTTAATGTTCTTATTGCAGTTGGGGTACTTATAAAAAATGGGAAAAAAGTAGAGACGATGAAGAAAGAAGTTAATCCTGCTATAGAGAAAATAAAGAAATTAAAAGAATTGTCTGAGAAATATTTGATGATAAAAGGGTTGATTGAGAGGAATAAAATGATGAAGAAAAATTTTCAGGCTTTGTATTTACCGTTTAATGTTATTGTTGTTGGGAAGAAAAATGATAAGTCGGTTAAGGTGTTAGCTGATTTTCAAAAGACGAATGTTAGTGTGAAGATTGATCAGGAGTTTTTGATACAGAATAGCGATGAGGTGCTTAAGAAGGCGAGTGTTGATATTAATTATTCATGGCTGCCTGTTGAGCTCATTTCGCTGTTTAGTGTTTACTTTTATGTGTGAGGGGTGCTTTAAATTAAATTAACTCAAGTGCATGCTTTCGTATATTTTTTTTTATGTTTTGGTGTAGGTTTATCATAAAGGTTGTGGGTGGAGTGACTTTTTAGGTTTTAATATACAGGAATTGTATTGTTTTATATAGAAATTGCTATTTTTAAGATATTTTATGTAAAAATTGCTATTGATAAAATTTTTAGCATAAAATCAAAACAGTCAGACTCAACAGACGAAAACCATTTTAATAAAATATCAACTAATGTTAGTGAATTCTTCACAACATATGCACTTGAATAATACATCATGATACAGTTTTTTAATTTCAGAAACAGAGAAAGTAGATGATATTTTAAATATATATGAAGATGTGGCAATCAAAAATTAGACTGATTTCTATATAGACACAGAAGAAGTTGTAGATATAACCGCAGTTTAGATGGCGATGAATAAGTTATATTAATAGATATAGTTTTTGATGATGAAACCTTAGACTTTAAAATATGTTTTATAATCAAATAATCTAATATAATAAAATCTATTTTTAATAGATGCTGAAGAGTTGCATGATACATAAATGATGACTGAAGGGATAAATGACTTATAATGCTAGGGTGAAATAAAAGAAATAGAAGAGGAGATTATAAAAACTTTGAAATTCAATTAGTCTCTGCTGAATAAATATTATATTATATATATGAAAATGCAGTTTTTAAAATAAAAAGTTGATTATAGCTATGATGAAATTGAAGTCTTATTAGCCGATATAGAATTCAATCATCTCTTGCTTCAATTAAAATACCCATATTACCAATTCTTCAATTTCTAATTAAAAACTATAATAATCCTCATACATACCTTTTTTAATCTATAAAAAACCTTAAGTAAAGTATATCTAATACAATCATCATATAAAAAACTTATAAGAATATATTTTTATGTAAAACTTGATAATTATGTCTACCATAGAAATAATCATCCCTGATTTACTTAAGCAAATCATCCAAGACAAACAATGCAACATACTAAACATCCTAACCCCTAAAATCAACCTAAAAGAGCATCAGATTATCCTAATGTCTTCTGAAGGACGTATTTTATCCAAATGCCTCCCTTTATCAGACCAGATTAGCTCATCAGAAAAACTTATAGTCTTTAACAAATCTGAAATAAAAACCGACTGTTCAATCCCTAGAAAACCAATTGAGTCTTCAAACAATTTATCATTTGAAATCAATTATCAAGAGCCATTTGACTTTTCTCAATACATGAGTTTAGAAGGTTTATTTGAAAAAATCCCTTCAATAGATGAAAATCTTTTCAACAACTCAGAACGTGCATGGCAAATCTATGCAGTTTGTAAACTTGCTATGAAAAGGTTTAAAAAAGTGGAAAAAATGGTCGAGATAAGATTTTCTACTGCAATGGCTCTGATAAAAAACCTAGAATTATATTTGAAAAGCTTAATCGATGACTTTAATAATTTAAGCAATCAAAGCGGGGTTTTACTTGGAAGTATTAAAGAATCATATGATAAATTTGAGTTATGTTATAGAGGATTTTTAAAAATATTACCCGAATCATTAAAATGTGAACTGGATAATTCGGATTATAGCAATTTCGGTCATAATATTGATAGGAAAATCAGTGATACTAATAATAAAATACTTAAAAACAAAAACATTCTTAATGACATAGAAAAATTTATAAGCAAAAGTATGGAAGATATAAGAAATACTTATGAAGTTATTATAATATCAATAGCCCAGATGCCTTGTAATGAAAATGTTTTTAATGAACTACTTGATGATTGTCATACAATTATTTTTAATTATGATATTTTTAGAAGTGATTTAAATGAAATAGTAGAAGGAAGAATTAATGATGTTGGAGCTTTTGATAATATTGAAAAACATGAGTTGATTTATGATAATGATATACAAACATTAGAAAAAATTGATGAGAAATTAACAGATATTAATAAACAAGATGAAATACTTGATGGAATATGTCAACAAGTTGAAAGGATTTATAAGCAGATAGTGAGCAATTGTGTTAAATATGTAAGTAAATTGAAATATAATACTCCTAGGCTTAAGAAAAAAATAGAAATATTGGAAAACTTGAAAAAATTCCTTGAAGTTCCTGAAAGGTATAAAGAAATACTCCAAGCTGCTGAAAAAGAAAGTTTACGGTCTGATAAGAAAATGGAAGAAATAAATAATTGTTATATAAACATGTGCAAATGGAGGATAAAGGAATCTATTATAAAAGATGATTTTATAAAGAAATATGGGAAAATTCTTCCTATAAATGAATATCCAGAAATCTGTGAACCTGAAGCTTCAAGGATGAATATTAGAAGAGCTTTGAATTTATATGAAGGAAAAGAGAAATCAGAGGAGGAAATTAATGGTATGAGTAAAGAAGAACTTATTTTATATTATGAAGGACGAATTGGTGCTATTGATGAAGAAAACTGGAGAAATTATGAAGCTAAAAAAGATGAGAAAAATAATTTTATTGAACATTATGATTATTTAAATGAGTATAAAGAGAAAATTGAAAGTGAAGTTTTTAGGCTTGCAATGAAAATACATGAGTTTTCTAATAAGCTTAATATAAGTTCAAATAAAATTGGGTCAGAAGCTTGTAAATGTTATAGGAAAAATGTTCAAATTATTAAAAAAGCAGAAGATGATGAAAAGGTTGTTTTTGAACAGGAATTTAATGCGACTATGAAAAAACAGACGGAACTTATGAGGATTCTCAACAATTAATTAAAACTTTTCATATAAATATAAAATTTTTATTATGGATTTTATATATCAAATAGAAAATCTATAAAATTTTGGAGTAGTCAACACCCTAGCACCCAGTTAACACAAATTAAGAATCTGAAAAATATTCAAATTAATCTTGATTTTACTTTAAACTAATTTCTATCCTTATAATTAATGATTTTATCCAAAAAAAAAACCTGAAATAATCATATGGCCATACCAAAAAAATGGTAAAATAATCATACAGAAGCAGTAAATATTAAATTATCACAAATTCTCATATGAATTTCATAAGCATCCTAAGCATAACTTTACTCAAATCTTATGATACAACTTGAATTTATATTTCTTACTAAAAATATGTATATAATAAAATTATTAAATGGGGAACTGCTGCAAGAACAACCTTCAAGATGAAAGCCATTATTCAATCTCTATGGAAAAAATGGGTAGTTCTATCGATCTTTTAAGCCCTCCAGCAATAAACACTATATCAAGTTCAGATTCTCTAGTCATACCAAGTATATCAGAAAAACGTATTCAAGAAATTTTAGTATCAGAAAAAGACACATGTCCATGTATCAAAGAAGAAGCCTCTTTAACAAACCAAACCCTTGAAAATGTGTTATATAAATGCATATGTGGCTCTTTTTATATATGGAAAACAGATATTGTATTTTGGCACTATGAAAAATTCGGTGATTGGAACATTCGTTGTGACTTTTGTTTGAGTTACTTTTCGAAATCTGCTTGGAAGTGTAAACATTGTGGTAAAATCATGTGTAGAGATTGTGGGGTTAATGAAGGTATGCAAGCTTGTGTAGAAAATTGCATAAATTCACATGAGCTTTTATGGACTCCAAATTTTCATACCTATAATAAAAGTGGATATATATGTGCTTTATGTAAAAAATATAGAAAAGAACCATCTTGGAGCTGTAAAGGTTGCGAATATTATATGTGTTTCCATTGTGGGACACAAAGAGGTTTAAAACCAAATAGGAATTTATTGATCTGTAAAGAAAAAAAGCCTTTGTTTCATTATAAAAGGTCTGAGATTGCTTTTGTTTGTAATAAATGCAATGAAGTTTCTAATAAAAACTCATTTAGTTGTAATTCATGTGATTATTCCATATGTACTCATTGTTCTGAATCAATTTTAGCTTGTATGGTTGCCCATCCTGGGTTTAAATGTAGAAGAAATCATGATCTTAATGTTATGAAGTATGATGGGTTTATAGAAAATAATGGTAAAATGTGCAGTTGTTTGAAATGTGATAATATTTGTGATGGATTTGGATATTTATGTAGAGAATGCTTTGAAGGATATTGTTTTAAATGTGGTGATGAGATTATTAAAGCTATTGAGGATTTTAGTGGGATTAAATGTGGAAAAGGGCATTATTTGTTTTGGAATCCCAGTCTTGAAAATGATAATGGGAATTTATGTATGGTTTGTTGGAAAAGAACTTTTTGTGGGTGTTTTAGATGTGAAGACTGTGGGATTAATGTTTGTATTGATGATATATCAAGAATTAATTAAATTTTTTATGGAGAGAAGTTTGGGATGTGAGAAGTTTTTAATATGAGGTTGATGGTTATATTAACCCTAACAACAAAAAATTCCACCCTCTAAAATCTACATTCTCAAACAATCAATAATTATAACATAAAACTAACATTATCCTAACGTAAATTTTCCTAAACACATCAAATAATATTTTATATCCTCTATTATTCTCCCATAACCAAAAATCTTATAATCCGCATATCTCTAATAAACTCATAAAAAATNAACCAAAAATCTTATAATCCGCATATCTCTAATAAACTCATAAAAAATGCCTGGTAAAAAGAAACCCACAACCAAAACCGATTCGCCTCCCAAGTCCTTAACTCCAAAACCCGACCTACACCAAAACAAAAAACCAGCAGCCACAATCAAAGAAAAAGATTACAGCACAGCTTTTACCTTACTTCTTCATCCACAATTAGAAGATCTTGATTTACGTATAGAATCAAGACAAAGACTGCTTGATTCTGTGTCTAATAAAGAAACTCACTTAGTATCTAAAGCTATACAAAAATATATCAATTCAATGCTTATACAAACCCAAGAATTAAACCAAGAAATCCTAAAACTGAAAAAGGAAAAAAAGGAAAATGTCAATCAACAGAAACTGTCAAAAGTATATGAAGAGATATATGAAGAAGGGAAAGTTAAAGAAAGTATTGAAGAAAATATAATTGAAATACAAGAGAAAATTAAAAAAACTAATACTGAATTTATTGCTAATAGGGAGAAGATGGAAGAAGAAATTAGTAAGCATTTGGATAAACATGAGGTATTGAAAATGGAGATAACTTTAAAGGATTTAGATATACAGGCTGTTAAAGATAATATAATGCAAATCTCATCTCAAATGAATATCATGAAAGAAATGAACTCAAAATTCAATGAAAAAATCGGGAAAATCAATGAAGAAATCGGCCCGTCAAATAAACGTGTAGTCGAAGCTACGGTACAAATCGAAAACGCCCAAGAGGTAAAAAATCGTATTTCAGAAATTCTAAACATCCACCTTTTGAATGTGAAAAAGTCTCTTAAGTATTATAAACGATTTAAAAGAATGCAGAAGTTCTTTGCTAATAAAGAAAAAGATTTAAAAATATTAAAAGATATTGAAGAAAAAATTAATGAAGCTTTAGATGCAGTGCCGAATTTCCAAAAAGAAGAATCAGCTCAAAATCTAGAAAAAATTTTAAGAACCTTAGTTGTCCCTGCTAAAAAGCTTGAAAAAAGGCCAGTTGCAGAAAAAGAGTTAGAAGATCGGTCACAATATAAACTTCATTTAATACTAAACGACCTTAAATTTAAAGAAATCGAATTGAAAAGCAAAGAAAAAAAGATCCCAATAAAAGAATCCTGGGTGTTAGAAATAAATGAAAGAATAAAATCTAACAATGAAGTCTTTCAAGAAAGAATCGGGTATTTATCAAAACAATCAGAGTTTTATAAAAACCAGACAAATGGGTTGATGAAAAAATCAGAAGATTTAAATGCTGAAGCGAGTAAAAAAGAATCGATTATAGAAAAGTCTAAGAAAAAACTAGCAGAAAACCAAGAGAAAATTGAAGAACTTACAAAGAAAAGCCAAAACACTACAGGGACAACTGAAGAACTTAAAGCTAAAATCACTGAATTAAAAAAATCGTTATACAAACCTATAGACGCTTCAGTATCATCTATGTCAAATCGAGAAAAACAAATTTCAAGACTACTTTTACAACTTGATGTTCTTAAACAAGAAATAAATGTTAGAGATACAGAAATCATCAATAAACTTAGAGAAAAACAGAAAGTTGAAGATAAATATGAGGTTCTTAAACAACAAATGCAGAAACTAAGCTCGAAAATGAAGTCAATCGAAGCAGAAATTTTAGCTAAAATAAACGAAGAAATTGAGGTTAAGGATAAGCAAATTGAGGTGCTGAAAGAAATGCTAAGAGGAAGCCATGGTGAATTAAAAGTCAAAAAAGCTGTGTTGTCCAATTACAAATCGAAATTAGAAAACCTTTAGTATAAGGGATAATTAATAGAAAATGATGACGAAAATTTTATGTTTAGGGGCTTTAGGTGTAGCAGCTAGCAAAGTAGCTTATAGGGTGTTTATGAAAACAACACCTATTGAAACTTTTAAAGTTCTTGGATCTGGGAGTTATGCTTCGGTAGTTTATAGTCAATTAGGAAGGAAATGGATATCCCCAAGCAAAGATTCTGAGTTCTACACACTACCCAACAGCCAACTTATGCACATGTGCGACTTGATCATTCACGCAAAACCATCTTACCTGATTTTCCGTCCAAGAGCCTACCACGAATTCCTAAACAACAAACTCAGTATTTTAGGACTTGACGTAATACAAATTCAGAGCTTACCCTTAAACGCTTTTTTCTCATTAATATCTTCAATATCCAAAGACGAAAAAGATAAAATTTGTATTCGTATCAACCTATGGAAAGAAGTAATTTTACCTAGGCTGAAGATTTTACCCTAACATTTTCTGAAATTTGTCATGAGACTTTAAATAGTCTACATTTATATACTATACCAGCACAAACATCATATTTTATGTTTTTATCTAATAATTATATACAAGAATATTCTGGGATTATATTAGATGGAGAAACTTCAAGTATATTTTTTATGAATTCTGAAACTAAAGAAATTATAACACCTGAACTTGAACATCCGGTTATATCACCTTTTACTATAAAACCTTCTGTTATGAGAGATAGTGTTATTGTATGGGTTATATAGAAATTGTTTAAGGTTAAAGAGAAGAAGATATTTGTTGATGAGGTTAAAGGATTTGATAATGCTTTTGTAACTGATGATAAGTTTGGAATTTTGGGTGTTGAGGATTTGCTTCATAAAGGGCAGATGATCAGTTTTAGGAACTTTGCGGTGGAAGGGTTACAAAAAACAATGAATATGGCTGTTGTAAGATATAGACAGGCTGGGAAAAAGATGCAGACTGTATGTGAAGATGGTTTTACCGTTGAGCAGTGGACTGAAAAATTCTTAACCTAACTTATAGACTAAGTTATACATAAAAACTCCTACAAGTATTACATACTATTACACATTATAATATATAAATATTTCTTACTTCATATAAATCTCATCATCCATTATTATTCCCATATAAAAACCTACAAATACCTAAAGCAATTCTCATATAATAACTTTTTTTAAATATTCTTTATCAACATCTCATTTTACATTTACCATAAGCCTAATGATTTCAAAAAAATACTTATAATGTTTAAGTGTAAAGATGAAAACTTAAAAGAAGTTTTTGATGTACTAGACCGAGATCACAATGGTTATCTTAATGCTAATGAATTCTCAACTGCTGTTAGAGTAATTGGGCTTAATCCTACTGAAGCTGATATTAAAGAAATTCTTGAAGAAGCTGATAAAGATTTTGATGGGGTTTTGAATTTCGAAGAATTCGTAGCTTTATATAAAACCATCAAAATAGGGAATGAAAAAAATGCTGAAGATATCCTTGGGCTTTTTAATAAATGTCAAGAAAACTCTGATGGGTTTATATCAATAGAAGAACTCAAAGAAATTTTATCTGGAGATGGTGAACCGTTGTATCAAGAAGAAATCAAAAGGATCATCAAGCATTTTGATAAAAATAAAACTGGGAGAATCAATGTTGAAGAGTTAATCAAGGGACTTTTAGAATAATTTCATATAAACAACTTATAATAAGCTTATTTCATACACATTATTTCATAAACGGGCTTGTACTCCTTGTATCAGAAATAAACCTACTAATTCTTGTAATATTATTTTCTTTTGCTGTAAAAGATTTGAATATTTGAGTATGCTTTGAATTTAAGTAATTTTCTAAAGACCTTTTCGCTTGTGGAGATGTTGCTCCTAGTTCAGTTGGAGTAATTGGAACTTTAGCAAGTCCTTGAAGTGAAAATCTAGGGTGTTTAATAAAATAAGAGCTGTGTTGTTCATATTTTCTAGACCTTTCTCTTTTGAAATCCTCTTGTGTCCTCCATAGGTACTCAACAACTTGTTGGATTTTTTCGGTCTCAGATAAACTTTTGCTTGTTTCTTGATTGTTTCTAGCAATATCTAAAGGTAGTTGTCCTTTACTATTCTGCACAATAACAGGGAACTTAAGCTCTTCAATACAAAGTCTTAAAACTGGAAAATGTGATCGAATAACCGCCAAATGAAGCATTGTATTTCCTGAAAAATCTCTTATCGCTATATTTGCTTTATAAGATAACAATAAACGTATTAAATCAATATTCCCTACTAAACATCCTATAAGTATTGCCGTTTGACCTAAACAATCAAAAGCATCAACATTAGCACCTGATTGTAAGAGAAAATGACTTACTTCATAAAGCTCAAATTCAACACATAAAAGTAATGGGTATGTATAACCTGGTAATATATTCCCATGATGGTCTCTAGTACGGATTTGATAGTTTATTGGAAACCCTGACCTTAAAATTTCTATCGCTCTGCTTTCGTTTTTCGATTCTAATGATGCCATGAATTCAGTTTCCCAAGAGTTCATTGATAGTTTTTGTAATTATTTATATATTAAAAATTTTTGATTAGATTTTTATCATGGTTTTAGGTATTAGAGATTTATATTAAAACATATAAAGTTAGATAAGGTTATATAGTTTATTTTTTTATAGGATATTGGAGAATTGGTAAAAGGTTATAGAAGTTTGGTATATGGTTATATGATATAGTTGTGAAGAAGGGTATATAATATAATGAGTATTTTAGTGAGAAGGTTGTAATGGTTTTTATAGGTTATAGGGTTGATGTTGATGAGAAAGTATTTTTACTATGATTTGATTACAGGGAATCATTTTCTTGGAAAATAATAAAGAAAAATTCTAAAATTACACTTTTCCTACCTCTACACTAAAAAGCTATTAAATTTTAAATAGTTTTAAGTTTCAATAATATACATTATAAACAATTATCAAGTGTATATTAAAACCAAACCAAAAAATTAAATTTTTTTTCAGTACATTTTCTCACACAACTTATCTTTTTTCTGACAAAAATTACTTGAATAGCCATAAACTCACTTTAATCTTAAACCAAATATTCTGAAAAATAATTTCCTTTAATCCTTTCATAATCTCTCTTTTAATCTTTTTCATTTCCCATCTTAATTTTTAAAATAAAATCAATCCTAAGCCTTCTAGATTTCATATTTCCAATCGAAACTTTTTCATTATTCAACCTAATTAGCTTAACGTTTAAATTTTTGTTATCTAAATTACTCGACTCAATAATACTTTCAGTAAAATCAGATAAATATAGCCTTTTATTCAAAAAATCCCCTTATAATATAAATCTTCAAGTAAAATCTCAAAATTTTATTTTTTTAGCATAGATAGATTTTTTTATGAGTATATGAAAATACAGCGAAATTTTAAGAATAAATAAAATACATGAAAAAAACCAAATATAAATAATATGCCGATGAACAAATATACGGATTTCAAGATTCGTCATAGCTCAACAAGATCTCTTCCTGTGTTTCCTGATATAAAACTAACTCCTTTTACTATTGAAAACACTTCAAGAATACCTGAAAATGGGCATTTTAGCGTTTATTCTGAATCATCAACTAAAGGCTTTCTAGAGTACTCGAAAGCCATACAGGAAACCATGCCACAAAAATATAAATCCGAAATTAAAAACAAGCCTAATTCAAATGATTATAGTAAGGAATTAACAGTTATTTCTTCACTTAACCCATTTAACTCAACAACAGACTCAGGTTTCTCAAAATCCAAAAACAAAAAGTCAGAAAATTCAGCAGTCTTCCATAGTAGCTCTTCTGATTCAAAAGTTATCACAAATTTAACAAGGCCAAAAACCATAAGCGACTTTTCAGCCAGACAAAATGAAATTATAAACTCGTTCTTAACTCCTATTGAAGTTGAATATAAAAAATTCAAACCTTTACCTGAAATTGCTTCAAAAACGACATTACCAACAGATAGAGAATTTTCTAAACTTATAGATAATCTAAATGAAGTTGTATCACCAAAAAGCTTGAAAACTCATACAACTCTTCAAGAAAATGAGATTACTGAAGTGACGATATCTGAAAGTAAACTGAAATTTTTTAAAATTTATATGAAACATAGGAAAGTGCCTCTTTCAATAAAAATTAAGAGAAATAAAGGGAAATTGTATATATATGCATCTACAGCTACACAGGAACCAGGGCCTACAAATTATGAAAAAGTTTTCATGTCTGATTATTTTGAGATTAGAGATTCTAGCACACTGTTTAAATATGATTTATTATATTTAGGCATAAAAGCATTTGAGGAAAGTCAATTCAAAATCTCAATCGCGTTTGGGCATCAAATTATCAGCCTTCAAGAACAAAAAAAACTTAAACGCCAGTCAATCAGAATAAACTCACAAGAACCAATAGAAATTGATGAAGAAGTTGAAGAAACAACAAAAGAAACCACAAAAGAAACAATCAAAGATAACATCAAAGATACCATCAAAGAACCAATCAAAGATACCATCAAAGAAACAATCAAAAATATAACAAAATCTGAGCCTAGACTAAAAAAAAATTTCATAGCAGCAAACAAACACAAATCAATAGACTTTATCGATAAAATTAATATATTCACAATTCGTGGTGCTGACTGGAAAACCCGTCGTGAGCAGATTCTTCAAAAGAAAAAAGAACTTTTCGAAATAAAAAAAAGCAAAGCTTTAGATTCAGTAAACAAAAGAACTCTCCGATTAAAAATGGAAAGAATCAAAGCCCAAGAATCTAAAGTAAAAACTGAAAAAAATCAGTTTTCAAGTAATTGGCTTGAATTAATATCTTTTTTTACAAGTGCTCAAGCAATTTATAACATAATAAAAACAGAAAAAAATAAACGTTTAAGAAGAATTTCAATGAGTTTAAAAGCAATACAAATCCAAACTGTCTATAAAAACTATACTCTAAACCTAAAACCTGATGAAGCTGCTTTATTTAGATCAAGAAATTTATTAGCTTTTTATAGAGGAAGCACAAAAGACATTGAAAAATGTTTTGGATATGGTTATGAGATAATATCTTCTATAAAACAAGCATCACATGCTCAAGTTGTCTTTAGAAAATTCTCACATTTTTATAAAAGCGTTATAATGATTCAAAGAAATACAAGGAAATATTTATCTAGAAAAGAAAGTCGTATGAAAGAATTAATTAAAATGTGGGGTGTTGTATGTGAATGTATGCTTTTTAGAAAAGGAAGTAAAAAAGAAGATAGAAAAAGACAAAGTCTTGATATTGTAGCAATACCTATGCATATAAGAGATAAAATTCTTGGAGATTATTATAAAAATTGCATGATGAAGTATAGGAAAAAATTAAGGGAATATGATAAAATGATTAGAAATTTGTCTGAAGGAAAATTGTTTAAGACTGTTATTATGCATGTTTGTAATAATCAGCCACCAGAGTTTGAATTTGTTCCTACTACAAGTGAGATGGAAAAAATGATAGAAGTGTCAATGGTGACTAGGCTTTAAATTTTTCAATATTTTATGAATTTTTTTAGGTAGTGAATTTTATGGAAATTTTAATTTGAAAGGCTGTGAAGATGTTTAATGGGTTGTGATTGGTATGCTTTAAGGTTTTTGTTTTGTAAAAAGGATTGGATGTGTTGGTATGGAATTATTGATGTTGGATTTTATTGTTAGAATGTGCTATATATATTATTTATATGATTTATATTTATATTGTGTATTAGGTTATGATATGATATGATTTCTTAAATTTTATCACATGCTTTTAATAAACTTCAATATAAAAACTTAATAATTTCCTACTTAAATTAATCAAAACCTTATTTTTTTACCCACCCTAAATCTTTNCTTAAATTAATCAAAACCTTATTTTTTTACCCACCCTAAATCTTTTATATAAATAACCACCTTATGATTTTTTGCAGGAGACTTTTCCTTCTTCCTTCCTCAACCTAGTATTATCTGTATTCTCAATAATTCTATACAATTTAATAATTTTAATCTAACACATACTCCATAAAAGTTTTCGAATTTTTACAATCATAAGCTAAAAAATCCTCATAATTCAAAAATAACAACTTTTTATTAATATTTTAAGCCATTCTTAATATGCTTTGCATTATATTATAATATTGTCAAAATTTATGACAGTCAATAACTATAGTAATATATGACTTAAATAATCTTCTTATCAACAAAACATAAAAACTCAATTTTATCAGAATCCGAATCCCAATACTAATAAAAAATCTCAAGTACAAACTTATCATCATAGATATTTTTTTGTTATAATATAAAATGAGAAGCTGTATTAAATACCTCCGGAGTAAAGCAAATAAGCCTATACCTAAAAGAGGTAGTCCAGAGTACTTAGAAATGCAGAAAAAGATTATCGAAAGAAGGTCTACTACATTAAGTGCTTCAGAACCAATAAAACATGAAGCAGTTCCTAAATTTTATAAGTATGCTTTAGCTGCTAGTTCTATGCCATCAACTATTGGGGTATTTTTCATGCTTTATTCTGAACCTTTTTCAGCTATGTATATGAATAGCCTTGCTTTGACTGGAACATGGATTGGTATATCAACAGCAACTATGAATGGGTATTTGATTGCTTTAGAAGCTTTTTTATATAAACTCCCAGAGTATCAAGATATGAGAAACTTTTTATTTGTTGGGAGATCTAGGATGTTTTGGGGATATAGTGGAATACCTATGGGACTTCTGTGTATTTATAGCACGATTAGCTATAATTGGGGTGGTCTTTTTTTCTTTTTCACGTATTTGTTAGCGAATACACTTGGAGTTATTAGGGCTAGTGAGAGAGGGATTGTGCCTAATTGGTTTGGAAATAGCCACTGGCCATGGTTAATGCAAACACAACTGATTGTAGTATTTCTTATATACTCCCTTCTTTCATCTCAAGCTAAAATTAGTCGTAGTTAGTTAAAGAAATATTTACGATACTAATTAAGTGTATATAATCTTGAACTTGGACTTGCTGTTGAAAATATTAGGTTAAAAAATTATCTTTAATGTTCCTCAAGCCTTCATTTTTTTACAATTAGACTTAAGTAATTCACTTTATTCAACTTTTACTCAGATTAATCAAAACATAAGAGTATTACAAGTATCAACTCAACTTATTTAAACAAATAAAAACTAAAGAACCTGAACCTCCATCATTTATACTAAATGGGAAAAAAACCTATATGAAGTGTTTATCTATAATATGAATTATGAAATCTTTCGTACTATAGTAAACTTCAAAGAAACTAATATCTTTGAGGTCAGATATGGGGAAGATAAAATCCCAGCTTGCCTCAAAGTTCTTTACGCTTCAACAACTGAAAAAGCAAACAAATACATAAACGAACTTATAAACTTATCCCGAGTTAGTACACATCAGCTTTCACTAAAACTCATTGACTATAGAATCCTAGATGATGATGGTAAAAAAAAAATCGAAATCATAACCGAATACTGTAGCAGAGGAAATCTTGAAAGGTATCTTTTATCAAGAGCATCAAAAAACCAATATTTTACATATCCAGAATTAGTAAAAATATACAAAGACTTTATTGAATATTTTAGTTTATTACAACAACATAACATATCGCATCGAGATATAAAAGCTGAAAATATTTTCCTAACACAAGATGGGGAATTCCGAATTGGGGATTTTGGAAGTTCAAAAATTATAACTAAAAATATAGGAAATCATACAATCGCAGGTACAGAATATTATTTAAGCCCAGAGCTTAGAGTAGGTTATAGTCAATATTTATCTAGTAAAGGTGGTTTACAAATGAAATATTCCCCTTTTAAATCTGATGTTTTTTCATTAGCCTTAGTGTTTTTGTTTATGTATACTTTGCAAATAATTGACGCAGATTTTGATACTAAAGATATGAATATATTAAATGAGCTTATTAATATGAAAATTAATGCAATTGCACATTACCCTATAAGAATGTTTCTTAAAAAAATGCTTGAATTCAACCCTGATAAAAGACCTGATTTTATTGAACTAAACAATATTATTGATGAGTATTTAATAAATGTTCATTGCTCTGAGTGTTTTAAATCTCTTGATATAAACATTTTAACCTGTTTTAAATGTGAACTTCCTATACATATAGTCTGTATTAATAGTAATAAAATTTGCCCTTGTTGTAAAAGTTCTTTAATCCAATGTCAAAACTGTGGTGATACTATTAATGTTCTTAAGACTTGTAATCATTATACATGTTCTAATTGTTCATATGAAAAAATTGAATGCCTTAGATGTACTGGGTTTAGATGTTTACAAGTATTGGATGAAAATAAAATAAATTTAAATCCAATATTTTTTTGTTGTGTATGTTTGAATGAAATAATGATTTGTGGTAAGAATTTTGGTAGATGCGAAAATTGTCATGAGGATTATTGTATGGTTTGTAAAGGGAAATTACATATTGGGAAAAGATGTATTGAGGTTGAGGATAGCGAAAATGTACTTTGTGTGTGTAAAACTTTATGTGAGAGGAAGACTGATGATATTTTTTTTATGTGTTATAAATGTGGATATAGGTGTTATGTTTGTATGGGAAGTATTGAAAAATCACATACGGAATGTCCTGGGTTGATAGAAAGGACAATGTTTTGAGGTACTGTTGATAATTAGAATAGGATGTTAAGTTATGGTTTTGATGAAAGTTTTGAAATTTTGGATAGGTTTATACTTTTTAAGTGATGATAATTGGTTTTTTTATTCTTGTGAGTTTATGATTCTTCAAAAATATCCAAGAAATCTCTAAATTCCCATCTCACATCTACCACTTCATAATCATTAAAACAAAAATCAATCTTTCTAAGCACACCTCAAATTTCTTGACTCCAACAAAATTATTAAATTTACCCAGTTCTCCATAAAATCATCTACAAATCATACTCTCTAATCCTATAAGCACACCTCACTTTCTCATACCTAAAATCCAGAACCTCATTCAAAAAAATCAATATTTTACATTTCTCATACACTCGCACCAAAAATATATCAAATATTTTAAGCCACAAAGATCCTAACCAAAACCCTCTCTCAATTCAAACAAACAAAAAAATCAACAATATTCTCATAGAAAATTCTCCTATTGCACCATATTAGCTTAAAAAAATGTGGCTCAGACCACTGATTAGATTCTCCTCATCCTTTTCAAGTAAAGATCTAAAAACTCGACTTACCACAGCTCCAAAATCCAAGCCTGTACTTAATGAAAAGCTCTTATTCGGCACAGCTCTTACCGATCACTTACTAGAAATCAATTGGACAGAAACAGATGGTTGGGATATTCCTCGTATAGAACCATACCATAATTTCATGATTGACCCAGCAGCTTCAGTTCTTCATTATGGCACCGAATGTTTTGAAGGACTAAAAGCTTATCGTACAGCTAAAAACAATATCCTACTCTTCCGTCCTGAAATGAACATGTCTCGACTAAAAAGAAGTGCAGCCGCTGTAGCTTTACCTGATTTTGATCCTAACGAGTTTCTAAATTGCATAAAAGAACTCGTAAAAGTTGAAGAAAGCTGGATACCAAATAAAATTGGATATTCTTTATATATAAGACCAACGTTTTTTGGTAATCATGCAGGACTAGGTGTATCAAAGCCAAGATCAGCTAAATTATATACAGTCTGTAGTACAGTTGGACCTTACTTTCCAGAAGGCTTTAAACCAATTCATTTGTATTGTGATGATACTATAGCCAGAGCATTTCCTGGAGGTTCTGGTGATAAGAAAATCGGAGCTAATTATGCTCCTGGGATTGGCCATACAGCAAAACTTCAATCAAAAGGTTTTAATCAAATATTATGGCTTTGTAATTCTTATATTACTGAAGCTGGGACTATGAACTTTTTTGTGTATTGGAAAAATGCTCATGGGGAAAAAGAATTGGCAACTTGTGAACTTGATGGGACAATTTTACCTGGGGTTACTAGAGATTCGATTTTATCTTTGACTAGAGAATGGAATGAGTTTAAGATTACTGAGAAAAAGTTTACTATACATGAATTATGTGATGCTTTAGATAATGGAAGGGTTATTGAAGCTTTTGGTGCTGGTACTGCTTGTATTGTCTCCCCAGTAAGTAAGATTACGTTTAAAGATAAAGAGTACAAAGTTCCTTTAGCTTTAGGTAATGCCGGAGAACTTACGAAACGAATTCAGGATGAAATATTGAAGATACAATATGGAGAAATAAGACATAACTTCCAACATTTAGTGGTTTGATCTTATAAATTAAGACTTTATTTTGTTGGTCTAGTTTGAAGTTTTATATATATTTTTATGATTTTTTGTAGTACTTATATTATAATATATGGACGAACAAGACTATTACCGAAATTTTGTTAACCACACATTGAATGATAATGTTGAAATCCCAAGTGATGATGAAGAGTATTTCGCTCCAGATGAAGCTGCTGAAGAAAATTTTGAAGTCCGAGTTCCAAAATCAGAACTAGCTGATTTAGTTTATGAGTCAGGAAGAAATTTAATGCCCCCACCTACAGTTTATAGACCTGTTATCCCAATGTATAACCCAAGGACAATAAGCCAAGATATGTATATAACAAGAGAACAAAGAATATTATTATTAACGCAGATTGAATATTTCGTGCAAATTTTACTTCATAGTTTTTTTCTAAGTGAAGATATAAGGGTAAAAGAAGAGTATTATAGGATTCTTAAAGACCTGCTAAAAAAAATTGATGGGAATTCAAGAGAATATGATGTGTCGTTTATAATAAACTTTAGAGCTAAAGTCTTAATACCTAAACAAGTATCAGTATTACATATACCTTTGGTTGATATTATTAAAAATTGTATCCGTATTGACGATTTCCTTAAAGTGATTTTCACTCGTAGGGAACTTAGGGATATTTTGATAATATATTCCCCTGCTTTTATATCCAAGACTTTGTTACCATTAGAAAACCCCCCATCTCCACGTAAAATCAAACAAGGATTTACGGTAATTGATGATATGCTACTTCTTCAAGGACTTTCTAAAACGAAATCTTCGATACTCATACAAGAACAATGGCTTAAAAAAAAAACTTCACTGAAAATAAAAAATAGGATAAAAAACCTTAAATCAAAAAAATATATACCGAAAAATGAAGCACAAGAACGGATTATGAAATTTCTTGAAGATCAAAGGAAAAATTTTAATGAAGAAGAAGTTCAACAACTTAGACGTGGGTTGCAATGGTTTGAAATACAAAGGATTCCTCAGATACAGAAATATTTTCTTCCACATAGGACTATTAAACAAATTACAGAAGTATCACAAAGTCAAACTTATGACCCACCTTCTACTTTNGGACTATTAAACAAATTACAGAAGTATCACAAAGTCAAACTTATGACCCACCTTCTACTTTTGCCCTTGAGAATCTTGATGATGTTGAAGCTTGTAGTTGCTTTTGTCAGTGTGAGGATGCTTTTGAGATATATATTTTATAAAGAAACCATTTTAATATTGATGATATTGGAAATACTAATATATACTTTGTATTTTTAATATACGATTCATATTAAACTCGATTTTTTTATCTATAATCCTAGTAAGGTCTACTGAATAGCAAGTTGAAAACCCCAAACAGTTTATCCTTTACAGAAATACAAAAATATAATACCAACTATCTAAAATCTATAAAAAACCCTATTCAAAACTCAAATTCCCTAAAAATAAAAATCAGTAATAATCCTTACCTAATTTCCAAATAAAAAAGCCTCTAATTCAAACTAAGAACATAAACCCAACTTTTCCAACTTAATTTCCTATATCCCATTAATATCATAAATAAGCTTATTATGGCCGAAGCAGAAATTTTAAGAATCAACAAACAAGCTATGAAAAAACTCCGAGACAAAGATCCAAATCAAGCATTAACTTTACTAAACTCAGCACAAGAAATACTACCTCAAGTCAATATTGAAAGTTTAGTTTGGGGCATAACCTTCAACAATCTTGGGTGCTATTTCAAAAAAACTCAAGATTTCGAAATGGCACGCAAGCATTTTTCCAAAGCTCTTGAGATTATGTCTAAAAAACCTTCTGATCCTCTAACTATTGCTGGAACCTGTCTTAATATGAGTTCTGTTAACTGTGAGCTTAATTCTCATGAAAAAGCTCTGCAATTCGCATTAAAAGCTTATAATCTACTATTATCCCCATTAGAAAAAGATATAAATTCTTGGACTTCTTTGATTATTGCCCATCATTGTGCTGGTCATGAATATGAATGTTTGAATAAAAAACAAGAAGCTGTTAATATGTATCGTCAAGGATGGGAACTGAGTAAAGAAAAACTTGGTAATTCTCATAAACTGACTATAACAATGAAAAGGACTTTGGAAAAATGTCAAGCCTTGAAATCATCAGCGATATTTTCATCAAAGTCAAAAAAACAATCGTTTAAGTCTCGTTCTCATAGTTCAAATCCTAATTCGAGAGTCAGACTTCCGGATATGGCTCAAAGAACAGCAACTCCAACTAAAGAAGTATTTGGTAATCTGCAGAAAGTAGAGAGAATACCTTTAAAAACAGTTGCAGTGCCGATAAGGCAAATGAATGCTATAAATAGCTTAGTAAAAGAGATTGAAAAAACTTTAGAACATCGACCAAGGAAGTATATATTTATTAAAAGTCAAGATAATGATTTAGAAGGATTAGAGAAATCTCAAGAGTTTAAAGAGCCTTTTTTATACCCTGACACCCTGCCTGTAATAAAAAAAAACACTTTAAACTTTTCACAAGAGACATCAAATAATATGCACTTACAAACTATCCCTGAAGCCAACAACGAGGACTTATTCGAAATTTCCTATCAAAGTCCTCCAATAATAAAGCGTAACACAAGACGACTTAGAGCTGATTTAAATCCTTAACTTGTCAAATTATAAATAATAATATATTATAATGGGTTTTACTTCAGAAGAGCAATCAAATATCCATTTATCCCTTATCATCTGCAATAGCATAAGCCTTGTAGGTAGCTTAGGGATTATCATCCTTTTTTTAACCTTCAAAGCTTTACGATCCTTTGCCTTCCGTTTAGTATTTTATATGTCAATAGCAGATTCAATCAGAGCTATAGGGTTTATTTTACCTATCCATCCTCATAGTTTATGTATTGCTCAAGCATTTCTAACAGGTTTTGGCTCTATAAGTGGTTTACTTTGGACTAGTATTATAGCATTTTGTTTATATTGTGTAGTTATTCAAGAAATCAATAACATACAAAAATATCATATGTTTATGATCCTCATCGGGTATATTCTACCAATTTTTCTTGTTGCTTTTCCACAAATGACTGGAAGTTATGGTCAAGATAAAGGTTGGTGTTGGATAAAACAAGACTATTATGGGTTTTTATGGAGAATTGGTGGGTTTTATGCTATAATGGTCATAGTTTTAGTTGTTAATATTGTAAGCTATTACAAGATTATTAGAGAAATTAGAGATGAGATTGAATTACTTGCTGATAGTGACCATGAGATTAGTGATAAACAAAAACTATTTAGTAGATTTAGGATGTACCCTTTAGTTATTGTCATTTGTTATTTACCATTGTTGAGTAAAAGGATTTATGAAATTTTTACTGATGACTCGATTTATTGGTTGACGATTTTTGCCGCGATTACTACTTCGATTATTGGGATTTTAAATGCCATCGTTTATGGGTTAACTGATAGTGTTAAGGAGATTATTTTGGATACACTTAGGAAGTTTCCGTTTAGTAGAAGACCATCGAGTTATGAGAATTTTGGCGACCAGCCTGTTAATCCTTAACTAATTATATGATTTTTTTTTATAGAAGATTGAATGTGGGATTAGGATAATTTTGGTGATTTTTTAGAAGTTAAGTTGAGGGTTAAGTAGAGATTGTAATAATGAGAGGATGCAGGGATAGATTGATGTTTTTAGAGCATTTTGATTTGATTTTTGTTGGGTGAATATTTGTAGACTTATATTCATTACACTTAACGCATTAGTATACTTAAATATCGATTTTTTTTCTATTAAAATCCTACCTGATAAGTACATAAAACTATTAATCTTCTTTAATCTTATACTTCACAATATCAAATCATTGCTTTACTTATTAATTCTTAAAATAACCTATCTAAAAACTCTTATTCCCTAATATACTACCCTTCTATCATCAATCTTCATTTCTACTAAATCAGATATATAACAATTTATACTAATATTTTTATATACACCTTATATTTTATCTTTATTATTTAATCTCTTGAATTTTACTTTTTAATCTGTATCAAAGTCTTCATAAAATAGTCGATATAATTGTTATAGTATATATCAAAATCATTTACTTGCCTTGATTTTTAAAATTCATAATCCTGTAAACAAAAAATAGTTAAAAGTAGATTAAAAGTTAATATAAAAATTAGGTTGAGACTGAATTTCCATGCTTTTTTATAAGAGGGAGAAATTCAGTTTCTAATGATAAATCCCCACGAGGAGAAGTTAAAGTGAAGTTACTTGATGGTACTGAAAGTGGTCTAATTTTGATATTTGATGCTGTTTTGCTACGACCTCCACGGATTTCTTCTAGCATTGATGAAATCTGCAAACTTTTTTCAGCTCTTAAAGTTGAAAGGATTCTGTGTTGAATATCAATAAGTTCTTTTCTAGTAAAGGTTAAATCTCTGAAGTTGACACAAGATGGTGAGTATGCAAGGCATGCAATTTTGAAAGCTGTAAGGACAACTGAAGCTTGACCTGTACATGATAGGCATTGTTTTTCTATTGACACAACAGGTTTTGATATTTTACCATATTTACCTTCTCTTCCTTCTCTTCCTTCTCTACCTTCTTTGTATCCCATTAAGGCAATACTTTCTCTATCAACTTCATCTTGTTTACTTAATGCATTCATAATTCTAATTGATTCAGTTATATAGTCCATACTTCTATTTATCATATCCATCCTCTCATTAATAGCCCCATATTGTCCTTCAATCCCTTCAGCTTTCTGATGCAAAGCTTTGATTTCAATACTAAAATCGCTCTGATCCCTCTTCCTCATAGTAATCGCTGAAGTACATTCAGCTAATGCCTGATTAATAATCAATTCCAATTCCTTCAAATTCTTATGTGCATTGTTAGCAACTTTTTCTATATTTTCCAATACAATCTTATGTTTTTTCTCAATATCCTCTTTAATATCTTTTATTGCCTCTCTAAAATAAGCTGAATCCCTATCATGATAATCTTTAAGTTCATTAACCAATGATTTCGATAAAGCTTTAGCTTCATCTATTAAAGGATGATAATCTATAGGTGGAGGATAAGATATAGATGAATTAAAAGACTCATCTTCAGCATCTTCTTCTTCAATATTCGCACCTTGTTTAATAAGAGTATTAAATCTTGCTATTTTTAACTCATCTTTTATAACATCATAATCTTTTAAAGACATAATTTGACTTTTCCTTAAGTTTTTATCAATATCTTCACCATAGTTTTTATCAGTATTATTAAAATCCGCATATTTTTCTTGGGATATCGACCGATGTTTAGTACTATTTTTTCTTGTTGGATATTCTTCTTCAATTTTTTCTAATGGTTGATTATACTTTCCATGTGAATCTCTTCTGTTTATTTTAGAATCTTTGCGTTGTGGGGCATCAAAATCTCCATTATTATTTTTTATTACAAAAACCGTCCTTTGTCTACTACCTTTTCTTGGTTTGTTTTTAGAATTCCCATCAGAAGATCCTTGTTGTGATGAATTATCAGGTATAGGTTGTGATATTATTTCTATGGCTCTTGTTCTACTTTGAGCTAATGTTATTCTTAAATCAGAAGGTAATGAAGACTCATTAATAAGGCCAAATTTCTGTAGTTCAAATTGAGCAAGACTATGTCTTTGTTTTGGATCGTCAATAATATTAAAAAGTACTTCTTCAATCATAAGCCTGTTTCTTAAAGGTAACTCATTTGATATCACATCTAAAATTTTCCTATCTGAAGCTTGAGCTTCAGTCATATTTTTAATTGATATCAGTCTAAGTTTTTCAATACTATCAAAAGTATTTTTCTTCATCAGTTTATAAGATTTTCTTAAATCTTTGGTTTTTTTCATCAATTCGTCAGTTTTATGAGATGTTGTGTAGAGGAGGTTATTAATTTCCCCGATTTCTTTACCAAGTCCTTTAGTCGTTTTTTCATTTTGAGTCAGTTTCACATCAATTTTTATTAGAGCCGAATCAAAATCGCTTATTTTATTACGTGTTTCTTCTTTTATATTCTGTAGCCTATCTTCACTATGACTTTTTAAAGACTGTATTGCATATGTTAATGTGGTTAAATCATTTCTTAGAGCTTCTTTTGTATGATCAAAAACGTTTAAATATTCTTCTAAATGTATAAGTTTTGTCCCAAAGGCACTGATTTCAGTTTTGATTTCTTCTCGGTCACGATTAAACCTAACATCCGTTAGACGTATAGTTGCTTCAAATTCTGCAATCCTTTTCGCCATATCATCAATCGCTGCCATTTTCCGAGCGTATTTACCTATGTTCATATCTAAATCATCTAAACGATAGTTCATTATTTCTTGATGTTTAGCAATTTTCTCTATAACTTCTTTGCTATCAACAGTTCGGCGGATGGTCGGTTCGACAATATCTTTTATTAAGGTTCGGATTTTTGTTTCTAGTGCTAACCAAAGTTCATCCATTGTAATTTTTAGTTAATTAGGTTTAAAAAAAAACTGTTTAAACATTTTTCTTATCATAATACGTAATTTTATTATTAATAATATGCTTATTTAGCCTTATAATCGGTGTAAGAGCTAATAGTTTTTTTAACTTTTAGAATTTTAAGTTAGAAGATATGTAGAATTTTATGATGATTTGCTTAGAGAATAAGGCTTTTTATTTGATGTAAAAAGTTTATATAAGAATTGTTGGTGGAAATAGGAAGATATAATTTGTATNTTTGTTTCTAGTGCTAACCAAAGTTCATCCATTGTAATTTTTAGTTAATTAGGTTTAAAAAAAACTGTTTAAACATTTTTCTTATCATAATACGTAATTTTATTGTTAATAATATGCTTATTTAGCCTTATAATCGGTGTAAGAGCTAATAGTTTTTTTAACTTTTAGAATTTTAAGTTAGAAGATATGTAGGATTTTATGATGATTTGCTTAGAGAATAAGGCTTTTTATTTGATGTAAAAAGTTTATATAAGAATTGTTGGTGGAAATAGGAAGATATAATTTGTAATATGGGCTCAGATAAATGCGGTAATCGACTTCAGACTATACTTAAAATAGTTGATTTGCTTTTAGGGATAGCTTTAACTGCTCTTGGTGCTTATAGGTATGCGGAAGACGATATAAGTGAACCTCACATATTCTTTTTGAGTTTTTACTACATATTTTTTGGTATTGTTCTCATCACATTTGTGCTTCCTTTTCAAAGGCTTCATTCATGGTTTCATTGTCTTATCTACCCTTTTGGCAAGGCAATGTTTTTACTATTTCTAGCAGCTTTGACTTTTGATATCTTTAATATCATTTACATGATCTTTACTATAGTTGCTGTTGGCTGCTCAATTGCCCATATAGTTTTTATGCTTTGTTATTATGTGCCGGAAGTTGATAATCAACATAAAAAACCTAAGAAATCTAATAGAAATCAAAGCGACGATGGATCCCCTGCTAAATTTGGCCCTGTTATTATCGATGAAAACAAAAACGAAAGCTTTAATGATACTCCCGGATCAGCTCTTCCAAGAAGACAGTAATAACTTAAAGTATTACTATTAATAATTTAATTTTCTATTTCCTTGAAAATCTTGTAAAAGGTTTTGATTTATATAAGCCCATAAGTTCTTGCATAAGACTTCTAATAACAGTCCCATTGCCTAAGAAAATCTCTTCAGCAATACTATGTAATTCCTTTGAAAACCCTTGTTTCTTTTTTAACACTACCAGAGCTTTATTTATATTTTGTATCGCACTTGCCCTTGTACGAGGTTCTTTATCAACCCCAGGTATTTTGATTTTCTCTAGCTGACTAACAATATTACAAATCAGCACTCCTGTTGTAAACTCAGGAATATGCTCATCTTTAAAAGAAAGTGACCTAGGAAAATCAGCCCCAATTGCATACAACCATTGCGAGTACTCATCAATTTCTTCATTTTCTTCAATTATCGGATCATTTTTTTCACTTTGTTTTGGGGAACTTGAGCTCCCAAAAGTCATATTAAAATTCTCTTCAGGAAGTTTTGGCATTGTCCCTTCAGATGGTGGATTTGGTCTTAGATATGGACCATCTTTATGATAATCATTACCATTTTTTCTTGTTGGAAGCCCATCTGCCCATCTCATAAGATCTTCCATTAAGCCGAGTAATACACAATAGTTACCTTTGTAAATTTCTTTTTCGCTCCAGGTGAACTTTTGCGACATTTTAGGGAGTTTTCTTAGGATTTCTAAAGCTTTTCTTATGTTGTTTATAGCGCTTTGTTCTGTTTTTGGGTCTGGGATTATATTGAAGATTTTTATCATAGTTAGTTTTGAAGTCAATACACAAAGCAAGACTCCTTTTTTCAGTTCAGGGACTAGTTCTCCAAAATACTGTGGTGAAGGTTGAAGAAGATTCAAATTATCAACCCAATTAACGACCACATTTTCTAAACGTCTTATACCTACAGCTCCATAAGGAAGGCTACAAGGTAAGTATTCAGGAGGTGCAGCTTGTGGGTAAGTTGACATTAAAGCATACAAAAACGCAAAAACAATCTCAGAGTTCTCAGCCATACACTCCGGATTATTAATCGTCGTAATCGGTGCTTCAGGATGTTTAGCCCTAAAAAGGACAATCGCATTATAAAAATTCTCATAAATAGCTTGACTTGATTTAGGATTTGGGTTAATCTTAATATTCTCCCCTTCAACCAAACGCATAATCTCACATACAAGTAACCCATTCCTAACAATATCATGACATATATTAGAATTAGCCTCATATTCAATCCCTAAAGCTTTAATCCAAACTAAAACTGTTTTTTTCATCTCAACTGTTATAGTAAAATTATGTGATTTCGGGATTTCTGATTTGTTACTTCTTGATGATGGAGGTCGGGATATTCTTGGGGTATTTATTGATGAAGATTTATTGAATTTTTTCATTGAATTCGAATAACTTCGTAATGATTTACTTGTTTCTTTTATAAGAGGTTTAGGGATTTTGATTTTATCTTGAGATGATGCTATGGGTAAAGAGAGGTTTGTGTTTGGGATTGTTGGGGTTTTTATTGGAATAGGAGCAGATAATGGGGTTGGGGTTGATATTGGAGAGGGAATTGGAGGTTGTTTGATTTTTGGGGCAATTGTAAAGAGGAGTTTTATATCATCAAGAATACCCCAAATAACATATTCATCACCTTCGATAATTTCTTTTGAAGACCATAAATATCGAGAGTTCATTTTAGGAAAAGCTCTGAGGTACTCGAGGACTTTGTTTATATTAGCTAGGGCTTGTGTTTTGTTTTTTGGATTCCTTTCGATACCTTTGATTATTTCAGACCTGCCTTCAAGACGGTTTACTAGGTCACAGAGCATAACTCCAGTACGGCAAATATTTGGGATAAGAGATAAAATGTTTGGGTCTTTTCTTACAATATGAAGGTCTTCAAGCCATTCTACTAAAGTTTCTTTAAAAGATTCTGGAACCGGTCTGGGCTCGTAACGTATTTGTTCAGGCATTTTGTTAGGGCCTTCTAATATAGCTTTTGGAAGTGCTTGTGGGACTGGGATAATCTCTTTTGGTTGTGTTATGTTTTCTATAAGTTTTGGTTTATTTATGATATTTTTATTATCAATTTGTGGTTCTTTTTTTATTGTGGTAAAAAATTCAAGTAGTCTTAAAAGCTTTTCATTGTCCTATATAATAATTACATCTAGAAAATCTTCAGGCAAAGCGAGGAATTTTTTTGGGACAATTTCCATGAGTACTTCTAGGATTATACACCAATTAGTTATAGCATCATTACGAGATGAAATATTACGTTGAATATCAGGTAAATCTATATCATAAAGCCATGATACAATATCAGCCACCACACAGCCGGATTTTAAGTCTTGCAAATCGTCTGCTAAGGTACAAGAAGGGATATCTAGACTATTAACCCAATCTATAACCATCATTTCGTCCTGATAAAAGGGCGAATCATCATAAGGTCCATCAATATAATTCATTACAAAATTTTAAATCAAATCTAAATATAAAATGGAAATCTCAGAAGATACAAATCAAGGCAATTCCTCTCTTTACACCCATTGTAATATTTGCAACAATTTCCTTTTCCCAATCTTGGGTGGTCTTCGTTGTGATATATGCCGTAACATCTAATAAGAGTTAAAATATTGTAAAGATTGCATAATAAAATTAAACTCTACATCTCAGAATATATCTTCAGACTTTAAACTCTTATGCCCTTCATGTTTTAATCAAGTCTATATTTCAATTGAAGAACATAAAATCTTACTTGAAGAACAAAATAAAATCATTTCAATGCCATCATCCGAAGCAGTAAAATTAATATAGTTTCAAAAATTATCTGAAGATGCATGCGATACAATCACCCATAATCCATTACAAGATTATCAAATACAAAGAAGAATCGCTGCAGGAAGTTTTGGTCTTGTATATGAAATTTTAGATTTACAATCTGCGAAAAAATTTGCTGCTAAAGTTATGCATCCACAATCCTCTGAAGAAAGAGAATTGATTTTAAATGAATATGTGCTGACTAAACTAAGTAAACATCCGAATATTATAGACTATTATTTACTATATGAATACAATGATGAAATGTGGATAATACAAGAGCTTATGAAACTCCCATTAACAAATATATTACAAAAAAATAGCCCAATGCCTGAACCGTTTATTATTTATGTATTAAAACAAGTACTTAATGGTTTAAGTTTTATACATAGTCAATATAGAATCCATAGGGATATCAAAAGTGATAATATTTTATTAGATCATAGTGGAAATGTTAAATTATGTGATTTAGGTTTTGCTGCACAATTAACTATAGAAAAAGATTCAAGATCAACTTTAGCTGGGACACCTTGTTGGTTAGCTCCTGAAGTTATTGAATCTAGACCTTATGATACTAAAGCAGATATATGGTCTTTTGGTATATTAGCTATTGAAATGATTGAAGGAGAACCTCCTATGTTAAGATGTAAAGCAGATAAAATAATGAAAAATGTTGTTAAAACGGAGATTAAACTTAAAAATAAAAAGTTTATTAGTAAAGAACTTGCAAATGTTGTTGAATGTTGTTTAATGAAAGACCCTGGGTTAAGGAAATCAGCAAAAGAACTACTTGAAGAGAATGTATTTATTAATAATACTGTGCTGCCGAAAATGTTTGCTAATTATGTTGTGGAGAAGTATAGGTTTTTTAATAGTTGGGAGTAAGATTGGCTGGGGAGATGAATTATTAGATAATTTTATAGTTAAAATATTAGTTGTAGAGTTTCCAGTTAAAGGTTTTTACAGTTTATATTGTGGTTTGATTTTTTTGTAGTTTTTTTACTTGATGGTTATAATTTATGTGATTGAAGTTTTGTTGTGATTGTATTTCATATAATCGAAGTTATATCATATTTATATAAAGTTACGCATAATATAGTTGAATCTATATTACAATTTTATGAGGTAATTTTGGTATAAATCATATACTTTTTTCATTATAAAATACATTTCCCAATACATATTTTTATAAAAACACACCATATCACTATAAAAACCAATTCTCACTATTTTTTATCTTAATTATCATAACCCTATACAATTTTATCTGAATACACTAAAACAATAAATGGATATTTCATCAGACGATTTGACAAAATCTTCATCAACCCATTGTCGTCTATGCAAAAAGAGATTTTTTTTTTTTATTGGTGGGACTAGATGCGATTTTTGCAGTAACATCCAAACAGATTTTAAATTTTGTAGCCAATGCATTTCAGATGCAGAGGAGATGGATGAAGATGATGATTCCATAAACAAAATTTGTGATTTGTGTAAAATACAATTAACAAGCTCAAAAGATGATCAATACCTAATGCCTGATGGAAAGAGTGTATTAATTATATAGTTTATATCACAATCTCATGAAATTTGTCAGATTGTAGAAAGAGATCCAAGTTTAGATTATATTAAAGAAAAACAAATTGCTGCAGGGAGTTTTGGAAGAGTATTTAAGGTTATGAATAAAACAAATGGGTATAATTATGCTGCAAAAGTTTTTATACCAAAAAACCATGAGGAGAGAAAAATGATTTTGAATGAATTTACCTTGACAAAACTTAGCAGTCATACAAATGTTATTGAATATTATTTTATATATGAATTTGAAAGGAGTATTTGGATAATACAAGAGTTGATGGATTTATCTTTAACAAACCTTATAAATATATTTGAAAGGAGTATTTGGATAATACAAGAGTTGATGGATTTATCTTTAACAAACCTTATAAATATTTTAGAAATGATGCCAGAAAGGATTATTGTACATATATTAAAAGAAGTTTTATTAGCTATAAACTTTATTCATAGAAAGCATAGAATACATAGAGATATCAAAAGTGATAATGTTTTATTAGATTTCACTGGGAAAATAAAATTATGTGATTTAGGTTTTGCAGCACAATTGGTATCAGAAAGGCAAGTTAGATCAACAATGGCAGGCACACATGCTTGGGTTGCTCCAGAAGTTGTTAGAAATATAAAATATGATACAAAAGTTGATATTTGGTCTTTTGGAATTTTAGCTTTAGAACTTGTTGAAGGAGAACCTCCATATTTTAGAATGAGTCCTAATGAGATTTTAGCTAATATATTGACAAAGGATTTTAAGTTAAAAAATCCAGATTGTGTTAGTCCAGCTTTAGCAGAAGCTATACATAATTGTTTAGAGAAAAATCCAACAAATAGAAAAAATGCTAATGAGCTATTAAGATTACCTATATTCAAGTCGAGTAATGTATCCCAGGAAGAATTCGCAGATTTTATTGCAAATCAAAATAGAAAGCTTAATGGATCATAAAATACAATCTTTTATAGTTAATCTTATCTAAAATCTTTTGTTTTTTTTAACAGGCTACTTTTATTCTAATCATTTCAAAATATCCTCAACTTTTAATTAGGCTTCTTATATGTTTTATGGTTTCCTCTACATCCCAATATTATATTTTACATAAAAAATCATTATTTATCTTATAAAATATTCTTAAATCACTCAAATGATCATCAAGCACATAAAAGTGACTATTTCCACTTCCACATAATTCTTATTATATAAACCTCTCATTTTTACATATCCCTAAAAACTAGTAATTTTATAAACCATCTTATAATATTTGGTTAATAAGCTCATTATTCTCACTTGTAAATCCTATATTATTCAACTCTTCTAAGAAAAATCCCTTATCAATATCTAACTGCCTACGCATTTTCTCACAATCTTGACTATCAGGATTATATTTTTCAATCATTTCAGCAACTTTTGCAATCTCATTCTTAGTCTCTTGAACAATTTCAATATAAGCTAAGATAACTTTATTTACTATTTTTTCTTTAGGAAGATCGTTTATGTTTATAAGTTTTAATGGTTGGAAAAAAGATGAAGCAAATGATGATGGGGAAAATGGCATAGCTCGATTTGTCATTTTATATAAAGATGGGATAGTTTTGATGCTTTCAAGATTGTTTATGCACATTTTAGAAATTGATTCTATGAGACCTCTTATACATGGGTCAATAAGTTGTTGTAAAATTGTTTCTATTTCTAATTTAACGTTTTCTATAAGAGTATAAATTGAAATAGAAGTTTTAAGGGCTTGGATATCTTTGACGAGATTTACGAGATCGTCTATTGAAATGCCTTTGGTTTTTGTTTGTGAGTTAAGATTACGAGTTATGAAATTGGAGTAAGTTGAGGTTATTTGAAATAACAGTCGGAGGAATTTTGGGTACATTTCAGGTATAATAATACTTTCCAAACACTGTTCTATTGCTTTTATATAATAACCACTAGGGTTCAAAGCTAAGAAATCTGTAATATTCTCAGCTTTCAACACTTGCATTAAAGGCTTAATAATTTCAGTTTTTCTCAGTTCAAAAAAAGTTGGCAAATTCCACTTCTCCAAAAACTCTGAAAAATCACTTGAATTCCTAAACATTTCATAATCATTTAAAGCTTTCCCAACACACTCAGTAAACTCAATCGATTTTATTAACGATAACTGATAATCCTGAGAAAAAACTGGTGAAAAAATCTTCCCTTTTAAAGACAAAACCTTAATCACAGCTTTTAAAAACGACTTGACCAAAATATCACAATAATCCGCATAAATCCTAAAAACTATAAATTTCCCTGTGTTAAACTCAACTAAAATCTTATCAAAAAACTCGATAATATTAAAACTATCATCAAGTAAATTATCAGATTTTGGTAAAAATTTTTTTACTATAGGATAAACAACAGATTCTCTTAAAATTATTTGTGCTTCAGTTTCAAAACCTAGATTTTTATAGCTTTCTAATATACTTATAAAGTTTATTATATCAGAATTTTGTGATGCATATAAAATCAGTTCTTTTTCTAAATGTCTAAGATAATCAGTTTTAATCCTAGAAATTTCTAAAGCTTTTTCATTGTTGTTATTATCAATAAGTTCTTCGCATTGGGAAAGTAATTTGCTTATTCTTTCTATAATAGGACCATATGGGATTGTAAGTTTTATATTGATTGGCAAAGAAACTAAATCTTTTAATTGGATCATTTTACAGTTAATTTCTTGGAGGTTTTGGTTGATTTTTTCAAGGTTTTTCTGTTTACGAAGTTGTTCTTCTATAATTTCATCTTGATGAAGTATGTCTACAACTTTAACAACTGTGTTTTCTGCTTCATTATTTGCTTTCATGAGTATTGTTGAATAAGTTGATGATTCTTTACAAAGGTCGGCAATTTCTGATTCAATGCTAAGAAGTAAAGATGGGATACTTATAAGCTTATCAAAATCTTGGGTTATATGCTGGGATAAAGATTTCTCAGTTGATTCAAGGAAGTTCTCAAGATCTTTTTTTAAAGCTTTTGATGTTTCAAGAAGATCTTTTGACTTTGTAGAATAACAAGATAATAAGAAATTTTCGATATTGAAGTTCTTTTCACTTAACATGTACAAAGGGAAATCACTTCTGATTTTTCTCTGTAAAGAACTTGCGATATCATGAATAGACATATTTATTAAAATATTCAGTGAGAAATGACTATAGCTAAACTTCCCAGCCAGTCAAATACTCAACTTTAGGTATTGGAATTATTCTCTTATCTTTTGACCTTTGGATTCTAAATTTTTTTATGTTGGTTTTAGGAAATACATATGAATTAAGATGAATTTTCTGAGCTTGAAGGCTACATGATATATTTCTTCTTGGGTTATTTTGTGAATCTTCATTTGAATGTGAATATCTTCTAGTAAATTTACTAGAACTAGGCCTTTTTATAGATGAAGGAATTATGACACTAGATAAATTATTTTTTGTGGGTATGGAATTAGGAGATGATAAAAGCATTTGTATCATTAATCCTTGAATTTTAGGTTTATAATATCTTTGACTACTAATTTTGTTTTGGCTTCCTAAAGCTGAGGATGCAGATTGGAAATTATGCCTGCAGCTTAAAATTTTAAATCTATAAGATGGAAGGTCTTTTCGATTAGAACCATTATATACAGGATGTTGTATGGGTTTATATAGATCTTTAACACATATTGTCACTTGAGAGTTTTTTCTTTGATAGTGTTCTGAGTTCATATTAACTAATTATAGTATCTTCCCTAAATAATGTAAAAAAAATAAAGTATTAGTATAAAAATTCACGTTGAAGATACTTATTTATACATAAAATTATCTAATCTCAAGACAAGTTTTCAATGAACTCTATAAACTCAGCTTTCTCAAAGTACTTTTTTCTCTTAATCGCATTCCTCACAAGTTTATTTTCTTCAGAATTAGAATCTAATGTACCGATAATATCCTCAATGTCTTTTAAACTTATCTTCCCTTTTCTCCCTCTATCAAATTTATCAAATGCAACTCCAATCAATTCTCTATTCATGTACTTTTTATGATCAGAAAACGCAATAAGAAACTCAGAAAACTTAATATTCCCGCTTTTATTTAGATCATACTCTTCAAAAATTACCTTAACTAATTCTTCTGAATCTTTTTCACTATGGGTTTTATTAAGTTCCCTTTCAAGTTCAAATTTTTCTATAGTCCCATTTCGGTTTTTATCGATAAGTCTAAAAAGATTAGATAAAGATTCAATATCAGGACTTTTTATTAAACAAGTTAATATATAAATCATTATCCCTTTAGCTAATCTTGATTTATGACTTGGAAATGTTACTTTAGGAAGTGATGAACATGGTATTTTATTGGTTCTAGTATATGTTAACCAAGGATGGTAAAGAGCTTTTTTAGCAGAAAGTCTTGTGTCTGGGTCGATATCTAAAAGCCCTTTAGCAAAGTCAGTTAAAAGTAATCCTTGGTTGTTGAATGTATAATTGTTTATTTTGAAAGGATTTTCAATGATTTCTTTTCGTATTGCAGCTGAACCTTTTTTATTGTAAGGGTTATTTCCAGTTATGAGGATGTATAGGATTATCCCACAACTCCAGATATCGATTTTTTCACGATATGATCCTTTTAGAGCTTCAGGTGCAGTGTATTCTGGAGTAAAAAAGTTGTCATTTAATAAAACGTTTTTTTCTAAGAGAGTCGCGTTTCCGAAATCAGCTAGTTTTATGTTCCAACCTTTAGTTGATTCTAAAAGGATATTTTCTAGTTTGATATCCCTATGAACTATGTTTTTTTCGTGGATATAGGCTAGGCTTAATAGTAACTGGTACATGATTTCGGCGACTGAAGCTTCTGATATGGTTTTTCTTTGTTGCTGCTTGGTTTTTAAGTTTCCTCCCATACAGTACTCGAGGGGTAAGTAAAAACAGTTTTTGTCTTCAAAAATTTCATAAGTTTTTATTATGTTCGGATGATCCAGTTGTCTGAGAATTGCCATTTCTGCTAGACCGTAATCGGCGTTTAGTTGATCAGCATTCAAAGGAAACTTTCTGATGACTTTAACTGCTCTTTTTTGGCCTGTCGGTATATGCTTACATAGCATAACATTTGAGAATGAGCCTTTATCTAAACATGATAGAATTTCATAATCATCAAATCTTGAAAGTGAAGAAAATCTTATAAAATTCTCCACAGTCAAAGATTCTTCTGTGCTCCTTCTCCTTTTAACTAATTGTTTTTCTTGGTTTTTTACTTTACAAATAGCACAACCCATTTAAATGTATATAAATGGCTTATATTAATTTTCCATAGCTTAACTAAATATATATGCACTAATTCAAAATACAAGTAGGACAAAATTGTCTTAAAAATAAAACTAAAAACCTAAGCCTATAAAACCTTTATAATTTTTTTAAATAAAATATAAAGTACAACATTCTAAAATACAAAAAATATAATCAACTTATTATTGAATCGATATTTTACTAAATCTTCTTATAGGAGTTAATACAAATATAAAGCGATACTATAAAGCATAAGTATATTTATAGGGATATAAGCATACACATGATTCAATCTTTAAACATAAATAAACTATTTTTCTTCTTTAAATTCAAGAAATCAAACCAAAATTTATTTCTATTATGCAAGCAAGAAATACTCTTTTAAATCATGATTTTATTATACTAAGGTTTGACACTTAATATATAATAAGAGTCAGATGCATTTTTCGTAATGATAAAGAATTTGTAGTCAAAGTGAATTGGATAAATACAAAATTCATAGTGAAATGCTATAATTTTAAAAATTTAGCAAATGAATTTAACTCATGTATTTTATAATCAAATAAGAAACTTTAAATGCTTAAAAAGTAGCTACCTCTTTTAGCTTTTCCCTTAGCCAACATCTGAATTAATTATTATCTACCAATCTATGGCTAAGCTTAAATGTCGAAAGAAGAAGTGATTTACAAAGCGAAATTGGCAAAGCATTCTGAGAGTATTTTTTATGGAAATTATTTAGTACCATACCTATATCCTAATAAATTATAAACCCTAAAAACAATAAAATCCCAAACGCCCAATAAAATCTCAATTACCAAGCCAATCCCAAAACCCTAATTCTGAAAGATACGCTAACATGATAAACTACATAAGAACTCTAATAGAAGATGCAAGCGGTGACCTAAAAATGAAGAAAAAAACCCTATTAATTGTAGCCTGCAAACAAGCTGTAAGTGAGCGACATAATGCTTAGAGAATCATTAGAAGCTATGAAGAAAAGCAGAAAAGCCGATGTTCTGAGCATTTATATCTCTCATAAGTGAATAAAAAATATGTATTGAAAAAAGATCTTCATACATAGAACTAATCAATCTCATTGACTCCAAGCTTTTAAAAGGTCGGGCAGTCGATGAAGTTGAATTCTTTAATCTTAAAATGAAAGGAGACTATTTTTTCTATATGACTGAAGTAGGTGATGCTGAAGATATTCAAAAAACTTATCAAGCCAATATTAGAGCTAAGATGCCGGCAAATCTTTAGTTGTAAATAACCCAGTTCGTCTTAATTTTTAAGTATTTTACTATGAGCTTAGAAAAAAGCCAACTAAAGCTTGTGATCTTGCTAAGACTACATTTGATGAAGCTTTGGAAAAACTTGTTAAAAAAGCTTATAAGAAAACTACTTCAATATTAAGACTCATCAAAGATAATCTTACTCTTTGAATATCAGAAGATGTTTAGAATAATTAATATATGAAGTTATAATAGTATATAAAAATTCTGATTATCATTACATACAAATGTTATAATTTCGATTTAAACACACTAAAACTTTAAGTATTACCTTTTTAAATCATTAAACTATTTAACATAATATAAGCATTTTGAATTAAAAATAAAGCAAAAAATCATAATCGAAAACTTTTGCAAAAAAACCCTCAGAAATCTTAGGAACTAAGCATTTTTATATAATAAAAAAATGCATAATTCCAATAAAGAAATTATTATACTCATCACATTCTGAAATCCCTTCTTACACCTNCAATAAAGAAATTATTATACTCATCACATTCTGAAATCCCTTCTTACACCTGAACTATATAATATTTCCTACTTTTATGCTAATAAAATCCTCTACTTTATCTATTTTCTAGAATTCTTCGAATTATTGTATTTCTGACATATTTTTAAAAGTCTTTTTATCTTCACTCAAACCTAAAAACCTAAGCATTTCAAGACAAAAATCTCATACAAATCGATCTCTAGCTTTATTTTTACCACAATAGTCTCAATTCTTTAAAAAAATTCCAATCTCTCAAGTTTCACATTCTCATGTTTTTTCTTCTTTAAATAAGCATTCATAAAATGTTTATCTAAACTATAAACCCCTTTATTCCTCTAAAGATACAACTTTTACATTTTCATTTACCCTAACTACTGAATTTCTTTATCTTATTAATGTCAAAGCTATGGCTATAATTAACATAATGGAAATGATAACGTTAGCTAAAAATCCTACAGAAAGGAAAAAATCTTTACATCTCTCCCCTAAGCCTTTACACAATATAGTTTCTCCCAAAGCTGATAAGTTTAAGACTTTAGGAAGTCCTTCTGCTCAGCATCAGTATATTATAAAAAGTTCAGATATTCCAAGTTCATTAACAATAAGAGATTTGGAATATAAGCATATTATAGAAAAAGCTTATTTCAAACCATATACAAATGAATCGATATCCCCTATAAAAAGTCATAAGAGTACAATTAATGGGATTAATGAGAATGATACGAAAGATATTGTTTTCTTGATTGATTTACTTAATAATAAAAAGAATTAGTTTGGAAATAATTATTTTTAATTTATGTCTTTGGTTTTTTGGGATTAGATTGGATTTAAGGACTTGAATTGAGTTTAAATAAAGGGATAATTTAGAGAATAATCATAGTAGTTATGGCTTTGTAGGTAAATTCAGTTTATTTAGAATTAGATTGAACTTTTTTGGTTACTTAATGTGAGGTTTGCCTTTATAGCAAACGAATATAAGAAAATTAGGATTTAATCTATGCTGATTACAATAAATATATTTATTTATACTTTACTTTATATCTTATTCAAGAGGTTAAGTATTTTTTAAGCTGGGGGTGCATTGTCATAGTTTTAAGCTAAAGAACTTGATACCAGAAGTTCTTGTGTTTAATCTTCAAAATCAACTAATTATCTGTTGTTTTATTTTTGAAAATTGAAGCTACTTGTTGAAGATGCAATTTCAAGTCTTTCCAATTTTCAAAAGTGCCAAATTTGCAAAAAAATCTATTAAACAAGGTATACAAATTACAACTAAATAGACTAAATCATCACAAATCATGTATCTAAACTAGCTAATTTCTCATAAGAAAATATTCATCTTTATCTTCATTAATCATTAGACTTAGTATATTAGAAACTTAAATCATAAATCATGCAAAAACCATAGTTTATAAACAATTTACAATGGAAAAATATCTCAGAAGCGATTTTTTATGAAAGTAAAACATAAAATTTCAATAATAAGATATTATCAACTAATTACTATGAAATCACTTCACATATAATAATGTTAATATTTTCTACCCTTAGATAAGTTTTATTATTTGTTTTGGTATTTCTAGAATTCTTCGAAATTTTGTATTTCTGACATATTTCCAATATTTTCCCATACTCACTAAACCTAGAATTTTCGACCTTTCCAAAGCAAAAACTCGATTCCCAGCATTAAATCCTCTAATTTTTATTACCACAAGCATAATTCTCAAAAAATTACAAAAATTCTCAAATTTCGATTTATCTTATATTTTTTTCTTTTATTAATATTCACTTAATACTTACAAAGCTTATATACTTCCTTCATAACTCTAAACATAAACGCTTCATATCTTCTTTTTAAACAAGTATCTTATTAAATCAAAACTATGGCTATAAATAGAATCATGGAAATGATAGCTTTAGCTAAAAATCCTAGAGGAAGCAAAAATACTTTGTATTCCCCCTTAAGGCATTCCAATCGCATAGGTTCTCCCAAGTTTGGCAAGCAAAAGTCTTTAGCCTGTTCTTCTGCCAAACTTCAGTCTATAGTAAAATGCTTAGATATTACAAATTCTTTAACACCAAAAGACTTGAAGTATAAACATCTTATAGAAAAAGCATATTTTAAACAATACACTAGCCAACCTATATCACCTATAAAAGGTCATAAAAATAAAGATAATGAAATGACTGAGAATGATGCAAAAGACATAGTTCTCTTGATTCATTTATTAAATAATAAAAAAAAGATATAGCTAGTATTAAAGGCTTAATCATTAAAACTTATAATTTTTTACTTTCTTTTTTGGGAAATGATACAATTAAAAGCTTAAATTATAGATAATATTTAGAGTATTAGGATAAAATAAATAAATTCAGTTTACAATGAATTCAATCAAATATTTTTAGGTTGTTTATATTAGAATTAGTTTAAACTATTTTTTTTGAATGATTTAGTATTGCTTATTACTATAAGATAATTTCATAGTTTTTGCCATATATATAAATTATAATACTTTTTATGCGAGAATATCATTGATTAATTAACTTTTTTTAGAAAAATAACCTTTAAATAGTTTTAGTTCATGCGAAGATAAGCTAATGATATTTTGTTGGAATTTGTTATCCTTTTTAAGATTTAGGCATTGTGTTCTTTTCTTTATGAATTAAAAATAATTTAGTTGAATTAAACATTTTGCTTAAAGGAAGTGTTATTTCGTTTTCCTTTCTATCTTTTAATGTTTCTTCATAGAAAAATTCNTAGAAAAATTCTTATTTATATTATCCCGGATTTTTTTCCATAATTTAAGGTTAAATGAATTTATAGTCTTGTTAGAAAATTCTTAATCCTAGGCATATACTAGTTTAATATAAATTATGATACAATATGTAATAAAATATTAAAGCTTCATCAAAAATCCTATTATTTAGAATACATTTTGAATCAAGAATATCTTAATCAAATAAGACTTTCTAAAAGAAGACCAGCTAGTGAATTTTATGTTTTATATTGTGAGAATATAAAGTCTATTAGGATTTTTAATGTATATTGAATGCATATATATATATATATATATTTTTTTTTAATATAAGAGCTCTTATGAAGTTTCTATGCTAATTTTTGTCTTTTGTATCCTCCAATTTCTTGATTTATAATATGTTTATGAATTAAATAATTGGCTTTTATGGCCTTTGGTTTTATATTTAAATTAATCTAATACATATTTTGAATATTAAATTAAGAATGAAAAATGTGGAACACAAAGAAAGATAAGCATAATTATCAGGATTAGATCGAATAAATTGAATATTTAATTAAGAATGAAAAATGTTACAGTTTATTTATTATAAAATTCAAAATCTCAACTTTACTTAAAAAATCTTAGTCCCATATAATCTTATAATAAATTCTTCAAGATTTCGCTTAATATCAATACAAATCGTAAATTCATTTTAAATTTACATTTTCCCAAAAGCATTAAAATTTTTAATATCATTCATTTTTCTATTGGATACTGATAGTTTTGACGATTTAAAAAATGGAACTAATATAATAAAATATGCAAAAAGCTCCCAAACAAAAAACCCAAGAAACTAGTCCTAAGCAAATCCAAAGACAAAAAACAATCGCTTTAAGAAGTAAAGAAAGCATATCTCCATTAGCCAGCACTGAAAAGTATGCTTTAGTAAATTCGCATTTTCATAATAAAATTTTACAATTTTATAATAAAAACATTAAAAATTACCCATTTCCAATATCATCAAAAATTAAAACACCTTGAAATTCCAAGTTTTCCAGCATCGAAAGACTTTGAGTTTAAACCACTTATAAGAAAATCTTATTTTAAGTGTTATGAAAAAGAGTCATTGTCTCCAATTAAAAGCATTCGAAGAAAGCCGACCCTTACTGACAATGAATATAAAGAAATTTCTCAGTTGATTAAAATTATCAACATATCTAAAGCATATTAAAGCATTTTATAAAATTTTAACCTTATCTTAATTATAATCATATGAGTTAAAGTAATTATTTTAGTAGTAAATTAGTTAAAATGAATAGATGGTTTTATTATTTTGTATATAAAGTTTAAATCATGAACTTAGTAAGGATGATTATTTTTTTTTATCAGAGATTGCTGAAGCTTTGTATAATTTATGACGTAAAAAAGCATTTCAATACTTTTAACTTCCATATTAAATATTTTTTATTATAAAAGCATAGCATGGGTTAAGTCTAATATGCTGTTTGATTTTTAAAGGATTTTCCTAATGCTTATCATAAACATTTTACCCTATTTCAGCTGAAAAGCACTTAAAATTATCAAATTCATATAAGCATTCATATTCCAATCTGTGATTCCTTTGTAATCTTTACTGGTTAAGAATTTTTTAGGTACTTATCATCAGGAAACTCTACATTTCCTTAATTTTATTATAATCGATTTTTTTGCAAAATTTACATTAAATTCTTTGTAGTTGCCTGTAAAATTGAATTTGCTTGTTGAAGATGGGTTTCTAAGGTTTATCAGTATGAAAAGTATTATGATAATAAAAATTCTATTAGGCAAGGTATTTTATTAGTATTAGTTTGAATTTATATGAAATTATTATTTTTGTTGTAAATTCATTTGGGTCAATTGTTGATGGTAGGTTTAAACATAAAAAAATAGCCAAAAGTAAGAATAGTACATTATTATAATAAAGTTTAATTTTATTAAGTAAAATTTGTGTTGTATGAAAATATCTTGATATTATATTAAAGTCTTGAATTTGAATGATCATTTAAGTAAAAAAAAAACTTTTAGTTAACTCATTTTTTGGAATATAAATAAAATTTCCTCTTTTTGGCATAATATTTTAATATTTTGTCTTATGGTTAACAGCAAAAAGTACAAAAAAGTTTTTTTATCAAATTATGCACTGTTTGGACTTTATATTTAAAATATAATCAGGAATATAATATTATTAGTTTTGGCAAATTTTACCATTTATATGTTAGTTTTTTTATTAAAACTCAGTTATACAAAAAAAATTCTGATATAAAAATAAGTGAAATATCTTAAATTTTTAAGCTTTTGGCATAAAAGAAAATCTTTGATTAGTTTTCTAAAATCTATACACTTATTATTATTTTTACTGAAGAAATATGATTTAGAGTATTATAAAATATTGAATCAATAGGAAATTAAAAGAAATCAATAAATCAAATTACAATATAGAAAAATCTATCAGAAAACACTGCTGGATCATTTTTTAATCTTAAAACCTTAAAATAAGATCATATTTCGAAAATAAATACATAAATAAAATGTCCCTAATTAAAACATTTTGATTATAATCTCTAATGGTAGACTAAATCAAAATTTTATTATAAGCTACTATACCAAACTAATCAAAATATTCTTAAGTAGTGCTAGATTAAATATCTACCCGGGGTATTGTGCTCTAATTAAGTTAATCATACAGAATATTCTATTTAATTCTAAAATATGATTAAAGATTGTTTCTTAGAACTTGTAAAATACTAAGATAAACCTTAAAAAGAATATCAAGTTTATTTGAGTAGCTTTGATTTGCATGATCTTCACTAGCAAAGGCATTCCCTCTAATTTCTTGCATGTGTATTGTTGCCTTGAAAAAAAATGGCCTTGGCAACTAAGTAATTTGGTTTGGCAAAATAGTCAACTTTATTCAAAAATGCCAGGACGAAAGCTGATATTTAAAACAATCCCAACCACCTAAAAGTTTTCCTAATCTTCATCATAATGAGAAAAGCCAAATCATAATCCCTTGCAATAACTTCAATCGTCTCTTTTTAAATTTCAAATTTGATCATAATCCTAGAATTACTAAAATATTCAATTCAAAAATACAAGTTCTAAACATATAGTTACTCTAAAATCTTAGTATGTTATTAAGACATTTAATTTACTTAAAAAAAACATTTTCTATTGGATACTGTCTATTTAGACGACTTGAAAAATGGGGCTATGAATATATATATTATATGCAGGGAACAGTAAAACAAAAAAATACAAGCAGCAGCTCAGAATATAAAAATAAAAGCAAATCAAGCAATTTGAGAAATTTTGGAAGTATCTCGCCAAGATCAACTTCAAAAAATAGCCTAAAATAACTGTATTTCCAGTATCACCAAATGGCAAAATACTCAGATATACCAAGTATACCTACTTCTACTGACTATGAATACAAGCCACTTATTAGAAAAGCTTATTTTAAGCAGTATACAAAAGAATCAGTGTCACCTATAAAAAGTTCTAGAAGACCTCCAACCCTTTCAGAAAATGATTTAAAAGAGATTTCTCAGTTGATCAAGATGATGAGTTTATCTAAATAAACTAAAGGATATTATTTTTAAATATGTTTTGATTTTAAAACAAATCAGTAGTTAAAGAATTTTGGATGCTAAAGGCAGAAATAATTTTATGTAATTATTGTGTTTAGAAAAATTAGGATAATAATTTTTTGTATATATAAAAGTGAAGAAAATGATTAAAAAGGAAAGACTTTGTAAGATGTACTAAATTGTTTGCAGATATAAGAAGCTGTGAAATTGATAATAAATTTTATATTATGCTAAATGTTTTTATTTTGGAAATTATAAAATGGTTACTTAGCATATAAGAAGTGAGGTAAAGTTAACTTTAGACTATCTAAAGAATATTAGACTAGTTAGAAAATAAAATAAGGATTTTATATTTCAAAGCATAGATTTATAAAATAAAAAAGCATTTACTTTATTGTTTCAATTGCAATAAATTATTCGATTTTATGGATTAAGAAATTGGTATTCATCTTTCCGTATTTTTATTTATGTTGTACTCCATTTGATTATTTTAATAGTTTTATTCTCTTTAAGGAAAAAAAGCAACAGGTTTTAAATGAAATATATTTTTATAGATGTTTAATTATTTTCTACAACTAAATCGTTCTTGCAATAATATTCAAACTAATTATATCTATTATTTACGATTTAACAATTACAAGATACTTATAAAATAAAAGTCCATAATTATTGTTTATATCCATATAGTAACACTAATAAATGGGAAACTATTCCCTTGAGATCTCTTAAATCATTTCTAAATCCTTAATCCTTATCATAAACTAATTTGTTCCTTATAAATAAGTTTATTCAAAGCCTTAAACTTTGCATCTTTACATTTTAAAAAGCATCACTCAAAGTTTTTCATAATCTTATTTTAAGTTAAAACATCCACCTACCAAAAAAAACTTTTATATTTCATTACACAAACAAAAAACACCTACTTAAAAAAAGCTAAAAGCCTTCAGAATCCTGTTAAAAAAAATATAATATTTTCTCCACCAGAAATCACTAACCTTATAAAAATGTTGAGCCATAAAGTATCAAAAATTATACTTTTAGCTTTCAGTCTAGGTTTAATTCTAGAGTTCTCAACAAAAATGTATTCAAATTACATCAAAAGTAGGATAATACTTGATGTTCTTGACCTTGACCTTCAAGAATTCTATGCTTATATTGAAGAATATGGTAAAAACTATAATCAACAAGAATTCCAAGTCAGATTCAAAAATTTCAAAGACAACTCAGCTTATATTCGATTATTCAACCTACAAGACCATACTTGGAAACTTGGGGTAAATTTTTTGGCTGATCTCAGCTATGAAGAATACAAAACCACATACTTACCTCACAAGTTCCAAAAATCAAAAACTCAACAAAATGAGCCTCAAAACCTTTCCCAACAACCTTATCCTCCAACAATGGACTGGAGGACAAAAGGCGCAGTGACCCCAGTAAAAAATCAACAAGCTTGTGGTGGTTGTTATGCTTTTTCTGCAGTGTCATCAATAGAAAGTGCATGGTTCATAGCAGGTCATCCTTTAACATCATTTTCTGAACAATGTATAATAGATTGTTCATCAGCATATGGTAATGATCATTGTTATGGAGGTCTTGTAGATCAAGCTTTTGATTATGTTAAAGCTAAAGGTTTACCAACAGAAGCAACATATCCTTATTTATCTGCTAATGAAAAATGCAATCATACTTTAGCTGATCAAGTTGCAGTTAAAATTACAGGATATGTTGATGTTCAAGCTAATAGTAGTACTGCTTTATTAACTGCTGTTGCTCAACAACCTGTTTCTGTAGGTGTTGAAGCTGATCAATTAAGCTGGTCTTTTTATAAGAGTGGAGTTATTACTAGGGATTGTGGTATTTATATTGATCATGCTGTTGTTGTTGATGGATATGATACAACGCAAAACCCTCCTTATTATATTGTTAGGAACTCATGGGGACCGAAATGGGGTATGGCAGGATATGTTCTTATTGAAATAAAAGATGGTCCTGGCATGTGTGGGATTCAACAATTACCTTCATATCCTTATTTCTAGTTAAATTCTTCTTTTAAGAGTTTGTGAGTTAAATTAGTTATTTTTATATTGTGTGAACTTTGATTATCACATTTATTACTATATAATCCTAATAGTTTATATCTAACTTACCTTTATTTTTTATATCAAATCATTCCTTCAACTTTAATCTTTAATATTTCTATTATAAATTTATCTTTTCATTATTTCCTGTTCCCTATCAATCCCATTTTGGAAATTAAAAAAATTCATGTCTCTAATCCCTCCAAAGCATCTCTGAACTCCAAAATCGTTTCCATCAACCTGACTAATAAAGGACAAAAAAGGGTCTCCAAGTATCTTCCTACAAACCCATAAAAATGGTTTTTCAATCTGAAACTTATACTTAACCGAAACTTCAAAATACTGCATATTATATCTTCTATGACAACTAATCATTTCCGTATCAACCTTTCTATCTTTAACATCTACCTTATTCCCAATAAGTACAATAGGGATATTTTCACAAACTCTTATTAAATCCCTATACCACTTATCAACATCTTTATATGTCATCTTAGATGTAACATCAAACATAATCATCCCGCCTTGAGCTCCAGCATAATATTTTTCACTCAAAAATGATAATTTGTCTTGTCCCGCCATGACCCAAACACAAAAATCAATATTCCCTCTATTAGTCCAAAAAGATATCTTATAAACCTCAGCACCAATAGTTGGTATATATCTTTTTTCATAATCCCCAGTAAGTATTCTCTTAAGAAAAGCAGATTTCCCAACACAAAAATCCCCGATGATGACAATTTTTATTTCTATGCTCATATTTACTAACATACCATATACATGTCCTTAGCTTATTTAAATATCATTTGGTATATTTACTATAGCTTGATTATCCCCACATGAACAACATGCTGGACTTTCTTCACCTATTTTAAAAATCCCTTCACTTGGTAAAGATAGATTATTATTTTCACATCTACAGCATTCTACTAAAGGTGAACAATGAGGATTTTCACATACAAGTTCACATTTTGGTTTAGGGCAATTTGGTTTATGACATTCTTCACTACAATGAACTTTATCACAGACTACTTGACATTCAGGTTCTGGTGCTTTACATCTTGTTACACATTCTGGGTTATTACAATCAACATAACATGATGGACAGTCATCGGATTTACATGGCTCTTCTGGGCATTTTATTTGACATAATGGCTCTGCGCATTGAACTTCACATGAGGCTTGTTTAGGAGGAAGACATTCATTACGACAGGATAATTGTTCACAGATTGGAGAACAGATTGCTTCGCAGTGGGGACTATCACATTGCCAGGAACATTGTGGATGACAGTCTTGGCTCAGGACTAGTTTGAAAAGAATCAGGTGTAACATTTTTTCTAACGGAATTAGAATTAAAATGGCCGGGATATGGAAAAGAGGTGTGAGGAAGGGTTTAAGGAGAGGCTTATGATGGATAATGAAGATAAGAGGATTTGTGTTAGAATGATGTGATGATAAGATTGGATTTAAATGATAATGGATTTGGAGTTAAGAGTTTTATTAAGATTATGGGAATTAGTTAGATGAGTTTATGATAAGGTTTTTTTGATAGAGAATTTAATTAATTTTAGAGTTATAAACGTATTTAAACTTTAATTGGTATCTAATATGAGAAAAATCGTATGATAAGAATAATTATTAGAGAATTCTATAACTCTTTAGGTTGTAGTCTTTTGCAGCTAGAAGCTGAATCTATTAGTGAATTGATAAAATGGTAGCACCTTTCCTTGACTAAAATATCAATTAAACTTATTAAAATTAGCATTATTTTGAATGATTGCTATATAAAGAAAAAGCTAAAAACTAGCTTAAAATAGTTTGTGTCAAAGTATCTAGACTTAAAAAAATTCTCTGTTTGTTTTATCTTAATAATAAAGTTTATGGCTAACCACTCGGTAAATGTGAGTCATTTATTCTATTTTCTAGTGTTTTACATTCTAAGCATTTATTACTTTTCATACTTCTCTCTTTTTTTTTCTCTCCTGCTACATTCTGACAGCCCTCCTGTTTTCTCCTGCTACATTCTGACAGCCCTCCTGTTTCTGTTTCTATAACTAACTTTTTTCTTCTTCGATTCATCTCGATTGACAATTTTTATACATTAATGCTCTGTAGCTCAAATCCTACAGCACTCTCATTTCCAATAATCAAGTCAATTAACATATCAGTCCATAACTCCATTCTTCCTTTTAGTTAAGAAAAAAAATGAAGCTATTAGTCTATGCACTAGAAATTTCATCTCTTAATTGCATAAAACATTGATTACCTTGATAATTATCAAACTTTCCAAAAGAATCTCCTTTAACAGATCTCTAGTCGATTAAAGTATATATAAAATCATCACCAAAAACACATAATTTCTCTTCATAGTCAATTTCCGCCAACGCCGCATAACAAACAATTTAACATTCCATTTTCTAGATAATTAATCTAAAATGTCACATATCACTATTGATACCAGCGCTGTCCCAAAGCCTCTAAAATACTTTATCACAATAACTGAACCAAATTCTTCAAAAAGTATTGAAGAAAGTCCTTTAGGTTTTCCACAAGATCTCTCTAATGTTTGGCTAAGTCCTAAATCCATATCAAGAAAACCAATTTACCCAATAAAACAGAAAAGCAAACAGTATTTTAATATGGTAAATATACAAAAGAATAAGTATACAGACCTTGGATATAAATGTAAAGAAACTTTTGAATTCAAAAGTAAACCTTTGAGAAAAGTTGGTGCTTGTTTGAATTTGAATGAGGTGATAAAAAATTGCACAATGGGTTTAGATACTTTGGAGGGCAATTTAGGAACAGATTTAGATAGTATTTGTTTTTTTCAAACATAAAATAATTATGATTTAGTGGAAAAGTAAGGTAAATATCCATATTTGTAGGAGATTAAATGCATTATAAAATACCCAAAAACTTGTTGTATGTCAAAATGGGGATGACTATATTGATTCTTCATTATAATATGTTTATTATAATAAAATGTCACAAGATAAATTTCGCTCTACAACAATTCTAAGATGTAAATACTCAATTCTTGTTACCGAGCCAGACTCGTCAATAAGTTTTGATGAAAAAAATATTACCTCAAGTGCGAATTCATATGATTTCTTAAATCCAAAGTTAAAGCCCAAACTAAAAATCAACAAAAAAGAATTTCTCAAACATAATTATAAGTTTACCCAACAGGATATAAAAAAGATACTGACTTCCGAGTCTCATCCAAGACCTTTAAGGAAAACTAAAACTTTTCGTAATCTTAATGAACTAATTGCAATATGCTCTGAAAGCTTTAGAAGCTAAAATACAGCTATTTTATTATGAGTAATTGAATATTTAATTAAGTAAATTATGACAGATTCTATAAAGATAGTTTTCGGTTACAATTCGATAGAAAAAAATCATTATCAAAAGGTAAGAATGCAAGAAATATATAAGAAAAGGTTATAAAATAATAAAAAAATATAGTAATCCTTACTAAAAATCTATAAACAAAGATTTCTAGAAGTATCAAAGCATTACTTCAACTTTCAATATAAAAATGAAATCAGATTAGAAATGCTTTATGTAAAAATATGCTTAATAGTTTATTATTTAATAAAAAATCCTTTATTTTTGTTTAGATATGCGGATAATCCAAGAAATCATTCAGAAAGAAATTACCCTAGCTAATAAGTTAATATATATTTTTTTTGATGGAAGAAGTAATTGGATTATAATCAAAAGAAATATTTTGCAGAAAAAATTGTGAATTCTTATAGTCAATATTAAAAATCGTTCTATAATAAATATAAACTTAATTTTTACTTATACTAAGATAAATTTCTTTATAGGATTTCTGTATAAAGAAAATGGTAATATAAGAAATATGATAATCTTATAATTTTAATCAAATAGGATACATTGATTATAATATTAATTATGTATTAAGAAAACCTGAAATAAAAATATTCTTTTTTCATATGGGAATTTTTTATAAAGTTTATCAGATTGTGTATTTTTATTTTTACTGATTTATTACTATATGTCTTGAAATAATTATAAAACTTATGATATAATATTTCCTTGGTGATTCAAATATTAGAACTTTATTTAATTTGTAGTTTTTATACAAATTTTCTTGCTGCTATAAAAAAAATGCACTTTGAAGCCTTTCTTAAAATGCCAAAATTACTACATAAAATCTTTAAACTTCAAAATATAGCTGCAAGCTCATAAAAACTCTCAAAAAAATAATAATATAAGACTTTAGTTTATAACTAAATATTAAACTCAGTTAGCTACATAATATTATTTTCTTATTCCTTATCTTAAGTAAAGATTATAAAATATTCAATTCCGCTGAAGTATACCTTTAACTTCTCATCATTTATACCTATATTAATTATGAGACCTTACCAAAATTGCATAGACTAATAATCTATATATATGCAGGTATTAATCATGCCTGCTTAGTCAAATCGAGTTTTTGTGTATATTTTTTAATATAAACTCCAGCATATTTTGCATTAAATCCTTCACAAAATTCCTAGTTTCATAATCAATTACATCAATCTATTTCCCAGACCTTGATCCATAACAATATGCATAATCAATGCATAAAACTCAAAAGCCCATTATATATACAAATAACTATATTTTCTTTTAAAATTATATGTATCTCTCAAGCATTTTTGACACAAACTCTATTTAATTACACAAAAAACCTTCTTAACCCTTTAAACATATCAACCTTTTACATACCATCAATAAACAAAAACCTTTTTTATCACAAAACTTTACTCATATAAACCATTACTCATATATCCCCACATCCAACATTAGTATATATTCAATACCATATTTTTAGACTTAATCTAAAAGCATTCATACATCATAATTGCCATTAAATATTATATGTGAAAAATATTACATTATCTTTAACCCGATTACATTAGAATTTTTTAATACTTTCAATTTTAATCACGAAAATGTTATATAAATGTCTTCAAGGAAAGCAGCAATGACCAATAGTAAGCCACCAAGTCTTTATAATGACGTGTTTTTTGAAGATCCTTCTTTAAAAGCTGAGCTTGAAGAACAGAGAAAAATTAGGGAAAGCGTTGATAGCATTTATTTCTCAGATTTTAGCTTAAAAGAACAAGACACCCCAACAGAAGCAAACACCCCTCATTTGGTTGTCTTAAATGCTATAAAAGATCTTAAAAAATCTATTGACATGCTTTCTGATCGAGTTGAGAAACAAAATGCAACAATTTCTAAGATAATAACATCAGAAGAAGTGCATGAAAGGATTTCTAAGAAATTTATGGAAGTCAAAATTTTGGAAAAAAAGAAAAATCGAAGCGAAGACTCGAATTGTATGATTTTCTAAAGTTTAATTAGGATAATTAACTGAAATTTTAGGATTTTTTGTAAGGTTTTCTGAGATGTGGAAGATGAATGGGATATTTTTTTTACTTGTTTATTTATGTTGAAGGAATTGAAGATATTAATATAGGGAATGTAAGATTAGAAATATGATATGTATATATGATGTATATGTGATATTTTAATATGAGTATAGCATTTTTATGGTAAAAAAGGATCTAAGGAGTACTTTTTGAGTAAAATATTAAAAGTTGGTAAAATATGTTGTATTATTTTTGATATGTTTTTACGATAGAAAATAGTTAAAATACTTTTAGCTTTCAAATTCTTAAAAATAGTTAGAGTGAGTTTAAATATTAAGAATTGTATTTACTTTATTATGAGTTATCAGATATATATTATCAGTTGAATCAAACTTAGAATAAATCAATTTTCTATGATTTATGTTTTATATGAAATATACTAACTTTATTTGCGTAAAAAGTTGTTATTATAGTGTTAAGTGATGTGGTCTAGTAATAAGGATATTTTTATGCTATTAAGGTTCTTTTGATATAAAAATTAAGTATTTATTATTCGGTTTATATAACGAATACCTAGAATGCTAATTATTTCTTAGAAAAAAGTCTTAAGATTTAACAGATCTTGATATATTTCTAGTCCATAATAACCAGCTTATTTTGTTATAAGGAAAATTATCCAAAACGAACTTTTCACTATAACAATTTCTGATTGAAAGTAGTTATATAAAAAAGATATACCTTATTGCTCTTCATTATATAATTCAATACTGCTTCGCTACAAATCAATTATACTTATTATGATGACAGACTTACCTGAATATTCTTACATGAATATATTATTAGCATTTTTTATACTCGATGTTTAGCATGTTAGTAAATTTTAAAGCATTTATAATATGTTTAAATATGTTTACTATTTGGTTACATTTTAATATAATCTTAGATTTATATCTATAATAAACTATATGTATATAAAATGTTTACTATTTGGTTACATTTAAATTCAGTCTCAAACCTATTTTTATATTTTCACAATTATATAATGGGCATTTTATGTTTCTTGAGCTTATTGTTAGTATAATGCTGAAATAAAGATATTAATATAGCATTTAGATTATACTTATAGAAAAACTATATGCTGAACTAGTGTTTTTAAGGTATTAATTCTAGTTAATAAATTTATACTAGTAAGAGAATTTCATTAAGAATAAATATAAAATGCAATGCTTAAAACGACAAAATGCCAAGAACAAGAAAAGAATTAAATTCGAAATAATAATCGCTGAGACTAATGAGAGTTATGAAGAAGAGAATCCGATGAAGTTCTCAGAAATAAAAAAAATCAATCAAACTTGGGACGAGCATTATTTGAAGCCTATATTAAGGCCAACAAAGCATGTGCATTCTGAAAGTTCAAAGAAAAATATAGGGAAAAAGGAAATTTTCTCATCGGAAATCGGGCTTCAAGCAAAAGCTATCCAGGAACTTAAAAAGTATTCGTATAATACTTTGAAAAAATCTTCAATCCCTCAAAATAATATTGAAGTTGAGTCTAAACTCTGCACTTTATTTTGATTGAATTCCACTCTTAACTAAAAGAATAAATCTCTTAACTAACAATAATTCAACTTTTTTCTAAAGTTCAATATAAACTTTTACCATTTAATCCTATATAAATCTAATAAGAAGCATTTAAGCTAAAAACTTTTTATTAAACGCTATTTATTTCACTGTACCAATGAATCTAAATTATCCTACTTGTATTTAACACTATAATAGTTTATAAATTACATCGCTTGCTTTATAACTTAAAACATTCATTTTCTTTTTACTTAAATTATTTAATTATGTAACCGCAAATGGCAAGTACTGAATAAACTATATTTAGCATTGTATTAGTTAAACTAGTTTTAAGTCTTTCTAATATTACAATTAGAAAATTCATCAAATATAAAAAAATCAATAATTCTCAGATAGATTTGAACTTAGAACTGTAAATAAAATATATCAAAAAAAAATATTAGGAGTAAATTAGAATTGATTAGAGATCGGGAAGATACTTATGTTCATTTTATTATTTAATTGATAATGCTATAAAGTAATTAAGAATAATATTGGATTTAATCTTTTGGGCAAAAACTTTTTAGTGGGAAAAAAGCTTTTATTAAAAAAATGAAGTATATTTTAGGATATAAACTTTTGGGCAAAAGATTTTTAGTGGGAAATAAGCTTTTATTAAAAAATGAAGTATATTTTAGAAGATAAAAGTACTTATAATAAAATAAAGTATGTTATAGAAACTTAATGATATTTTTAATTTCTATAGTAAGATATCAAGGAAATATAGTTTTATTTTTTATTTCGTTTATAAACTTAATAAGTTTATAATCCATTATATATACAAATTCATATATAATTGTATAATAGTATAAAAAGGAGCTAAAAATCTACCAAGCAAATATTTTGTGAATGGGATATATTTATTAAAAGCAATGCTGAAATTTGGAATAGACAACATAACATTTACAATTCTTATCATAATGCATGAAAGGACATTAAGTAAAATTCTAATTAATAGAATCTTACACAATAGTAAAATAAAAAGTTACTGCTGGTACTTATAGAAAATATGCTTTTATGATTTTCAGATTCGATTTAGAATCAAATTATAACTAAATTAGAAAATAAAAGATAAAATATTTTTTATTTGGATGAGATTTTATGCTTCAAAGATCAAAGTGATATCAAAATATGTAAAATCATAATCTAATTATTATATATGAGTTTTCTTTTACATTTTAATAACAAATTTCAGATATATTCATTCATATTTTAATTCTTTTAAATGAACTTGATAAGTTTATAAAATATTATAAACTCATATAAATTTATATGTTGGCGTGTGTAAGAAATTGCAAAAAAATTAGGATATCCTTATCTATCTTAGATGATAAAATGTTAAGCTTAATTACAATGTATTTTGAATTAAGTCCTGCTTCCTTATTTAAGAAATACTTAAAATGACTACAAATCATATCAAAAACTAAGAAAACATATATAAAACAATATTTTTTTCCTTCAAAGTCGATTCAGAATGTATTTATCACAAAAAATCAGTAACTATAAGTCTGAAAAAATCATCTTCCTTTGAAAATTTCAATTTAATTTAATTAAATTGTATTTTCATTTTTATAGTTAATAATTATTTACTTAATATCTTATTCCACTATCCTAAAGTTTTTTCTATCCTATACACTCTATTTAATTTCAAAAATTTCACAAGTATCTTCATGCCAAAATCTTATATACACAATATCAATAAAAAATCCAAAAAAACAATAAACATATATATATCTCTACAAGTCACCATAATCATATAAAGAATTATCCCTCAAGTTCCTTTATTATCTAAAATAAGCTTAAAAATATCCAAAAGGATGAAAAATCTAGTATTTTACTAACAAATACAAAGCTATTAAGCTTTGTTATAAAAAGCAAATAACAAAAACTAAGTTTTTTTTTACTGTATAAATGGTAAGTAAAAAATTTTGATTGAGATTCGGATAGTAATGGATTAAAATTCTAGATTATATTATAAATTTAGAAGCAGGAATAATGAATACCTTACAAAACAAAGACAAACTATCTGCTTCAAAAAGTAAAAAACTTAGAGAAAATACTTTAAATGCCAAAGAGGCACGAATTGTATCAAATAATTCTAAATTTAAAGCTAAAAATATCAGCGCAAAAAGCAGTTTAATCAATGCTCTTATTATCCACGCATCATCAATAGCTATAGAAAACTCTGAAAGTTTTTCAGGTATTGATTTGGACTGTTCATTTAAAAAAAAATCTAGTGTAAATGTTTCAAATAATTCCAAAACTCACAAACTGTATTCTAGCAAAACAAATTCTAACATCACAATTGAAAGTAAAATTATGGATTTGTCACAAAAAACTGAAGAAAAGAAGGATAAAATAAGCAAAGTAAAATATCAAATGTGTAGCAGCTGTGCTTGTGTGATTTATTAAGTAGTAGGAAATTAAAGAATACCAGTTTAAAAAATAAAGAGTTTAGATTAAAGATTTTAGGAAGATTTTTGATAAGGATTATAGGGATATTTATATAAAAAAATATTATGATGTAAAGATGTTAGTGGTATTTTAGTATNTTTAGGAAGATTTTTGATAAGGATTATAGGGATATTTATATAAAAAAATATTATGATGTAAAGATGTTAGTGGTATTTTAGTATTTTTTAATTATTATAAGAGTTTTAAGTTTAGAGTGAAAGTTTTTTTTGATATTTCAAACTACTTTTTTCCCAATTGAATAACTAGTTTGTGTGGATTATTGTATTTTAATTGATTAATGGATTATGTAGATGGAGGAATAAGAAGAAATTTATTTTGGGTTTGAGTAACTTTTGTGTATACCTTAATATTAATTATAGGGATAAAATTTTTATGATTACAATGCAACAGCTAATTTAATCAAGAAAATCATGAAAAATTATAGTTTTAAGAAAGATTAAATACAATAAATAAACTGAGTGTTGGAAGGATTAAATTTTATCAATATCAAAGCTAGAGTTAATAAAATCTTCCTGATGAGCTATCCAAAAATACCTAATTATTAATTTGCACTTTTCATAAAACAATATTCCTACTGTTAACTTCACAATCCACAAAATCCAAAAAATTGACTATTATTATCATCTATGATAAAACTTCTAATAATAAACCCTATTTATAAATATTTTGTAACTGAATGGAAACTTTTAACTATGAAAAATCCAAACTTATCAAACTCGAACCAGCTACATGTGGTTTAAATAATTCATATGAGCAAATCTCATCAATTCGAACTAATCAATTTTTAGTTCCTAGTTTAGATCTAAGTCAAGAGCTCAAATTAAATATCTCTAAACAGAAGCTAATGAGAAACAAACTTTGTGGGGAAATAAATAGTTGTTCAAATATCATGAGTGATTCAGAAATAGATAGTCATGTAGAACTGATTCATAGTCCTAAAAGCGTAGGACTTAAAGAAAATTGCCATAGTAGTAGGAAATTGTATTTGAGGCAAAATAAAATAGCAACAAAAGGCGAAAAGCAAAAAAAATTTCATAGAAAACCATGTGAAAAAATAGTCACTAGAAACAATGTAGAAACTGTAAAGGGAAATGAAGGAAGTTGTGCTTGTATAGTTATGTAGTTAATGGGAAAATATATATAAAATATTTTTTAAATAAATTTTGCTTGATTTTTTATAGTTTTAAGGTTTTCAAGATATGCTTTTCATTTAATCAGAGTAAATTAGATGGATCAAAGCAGATAGTATTGGCTATGGGGTAGAGTTTGATTATTTATTATAAGTATGCATAAGATAAGTTATTAGATTTATTAAAAGAGTATTTAACTTTTTCTAATAAAATTCACTAACAGTCTATAGCTAATTTTAGGGAAAATCATTACCGGATCAAAAATCAAATCACAAATCCATCAAATACAAAATATAATGCAAATTATACGAATAAAACAATAGAAATACAATCAAAAACCTAAAAAGACTAAATAAGCATCTTTAGATAATTCTAGTTATAATTCAATTTCCCAATATTTCTAAGGAAAAGTTAGGTTGGATATGCATATAATTATTTCATTTTTCATTACAGAACTACATGGAAAATAAAAACAAAAGATGAAATGTTTAACACAAAAATGAAAATAATATTTGAAATTCAATATCATAAGCTTTATGATAGCATATAAGTAATACAAAACGTGTCAAATTAACTATATATCATAGTTAAGCTATATAAGAATGAGAGGTTATACTAATAATATTAAAATGCATTTTTATATATTAACTCGCTAAAGTGGAAAGCAATTTGTAAATAAATATATTATAAAAAGATTATCGATATTTTTAACAAATGAAACTTATATTGCATTCTTTATTTTTTTTAACTTAATATGATTTTGATTTTATAAAGCATGATCTTATAATGAATATCTTCAAAATTAATTTGGTAAGTTTTTCTTAGTATAAATAAATTTGTATTGATATCATAAGTAAAAAGTATTAGAATTACATATAAAATACAATAAAGATTTACTTATTCTAAAAAATATCAACTTAAGCTACTTCAACCGCTTTACTTCAACCGCTTTTACATAAATTCTTATATCCCAAATATCTAAGCAATCTTATAATCTGATTTTAATTCTTTAGGCTATTTATTGCAACCCTAAGCGTACAATAGGCAAAAATATTTAATCAATTTCTCTTATATAAAGAACATACCGTATAACTTGTAAAATTTTTTAAAAATCATGAATATAAATCCTGTTGCAAATAAATGTCAGAAATAGGAAAATCGAAAAACATTCCCAATAAACTTCAACTTCCGGCAATTCAAATGAAAAAAGCAGCTTCAAAAAAAGCTAAAAAACCCTTAGCCAAAAAGACAAAAGAAGCTGATCTTAATAATAGTTGTGTCTGTGCAAAAAGTAGTCTGATTAATGTACTAATTTTTCATGCTTCATCTATGACAATAGAAAACTCTCAAGGCTCAGTAAACGTTGATTTGGATAGCTCTTATAACAAAAGACTTAGTATCAGTAATAGTAAAAATCTTACAAAAAGCCAAAAATATTATGCGACAAGACCTAGATTTTCTTCTGCTTTGGAAGAAAGCAAGATTTTAGATATTTCAGTAGCAGATGATGATAAAAATGATCAAGTTAAAAGGCATAAACACCAAAAATGTGGAAGCTGTGCTTGTTATATTTTTTAAGCTAAAATGATAATAGATAAAAAATATGACTTAAAATATTTAAAATCCCTAATAAATATTATAAGTTTCTTTAAAATTATACACAAAATAAAATAGATTTGATTACTAAAAGTAACATTATAAATGATGAAGAGTATTGTGTAATAATAGTGAATATAAAGAAAATAATATGATATAAAGGTTTATTAAGGATATTTTTTTACTTGATTAAGTTTTAGTTTAAAGCTTTTGAGTTGAATTACTTATACCATAAAAATATATACTATAATAAGAATATAATTTTTTTATTTATGAATTATTGAGAGTTAACTGAATATCAGCTTGTTTGATTAAGGAAGAAAATTTTACTCCAGCATAACCCGTTACAAACTTCAACAATAATAATCTTTTATACTATAATCAATCATCATAAAATCCTACACAGAAAATTTCCTTTGTTACTAAAAGCTTTTCATATAAAGTTTTATAAAACCATCTTATGATTACTATAATAAAAATAAATGACAGATTATGGCCAAGATGATATAGAAAAATCAGAACAAAGATGCCCGAAAATAGTAGTAGTTCCTTTTGAAGCACCATTAAGCGAAAGAAAAAATTCTTTAAATGCTCAAGAATCATTAGGAAATTATCTTAGTCCGGGGTATGGAACAATTAAAAGCAATAAATATAATCAACAGGCAGTTCGATATAATCAAGTTAGTACTGAAAGTGCTGTTAACACCTTAAAAGAATCCATGGCTTTACTTTCAGCTAAAATTGGGTATGCTGAAGAAAGAAAGCGCTTATCGACTGAAGATTTTACTCACCAAGATGTATCTGTTCTACTTAAACTAAAAAAATCAGCTACTAAGAATAAATTCTGTAGATGTGCTTGCGTAGTAATGTAAAAGATTTAAAAGTAATCTAAATTCTATATGAAATTAATTGGAGGTTCTTTAAAACTCTAGAAAAACTACATTTAAGATAATTAATTAAAGAAAAGTAGAGAGAGTGATAGAAATTGTTGATGAAGCTGTTTAGTTATCGATTTCGGAAAAAAAAATTATAAGTTGAAATGAGATATAGAGATGTATGATTTTTTCTTTGATACTGCTGGGAAAGATAAGAGTGTGAAGTGATAAGGTGGCAGATTTTAGGAGTATTATTTTAGGTTAGGAAAGGTATATGTGAATTTTAGATTATTATGCTTATCACTTTACAATCAAGTTATAAAGTTCCATTTTCTTTTACGACAGCTTTGTATGTTAGTTAGGTTTTTAAATACATTTATAATAGAAAGCATTATCATATTGTAAAAATATAATCTAGGCAATTTGAGATTTTAAAGTTTGATAGTGAAAAGAATAGTTTTATAAAAATATTGTACTTCCAAATACTAAAGTATATAGTTATCTGAATTTAAAAAGAAGTTAAAGATAAAATAATTGAATTATGAAGTATGTTAGGATCTGAATTTGAAAAGAAGTGGAAGATAAAATAATGGAAATTTCGAGTTAGTTGTTTACTATAAATTATTGTGTGTAAGGCTAGAGAAATTGCTTCCTTATATATAAGGAAATCTGTAATCTTTAAGATAAATTACTTTGCAGATAGAATTATAGTGTCATTTGAATAATTTTTATTATCATCTCGTGTTAATAATACATGCGATAAAAACTTGTAAATAATTATTAGTTCTCAAGCAAAAATTTAATCAAAGTAGCCTTAGTTGTATGAAATTTCTATTAAAATAAGATATTCGAATTGGAATACAATCGCATTCCTTTTAAATATCAAAGCTTAAAATTGTAAATTATACATATTTTAATATCGGTATAAAAGTAAAGAAAAATTGATTATAATACTTAATTTTATGATGAAGAGTATCTAATATTAAAGAAAAACAAAAATCATAAATTCCAAAGTACCGTATTTAGTTTTTAATCTGGATATTGCAATATTACATACCATATTTTTATAACTAAATATAATTATTATTAGTAAATCAAATAGTTGCATAATGGACTTTTTTTATCATAGTTGCATAAATGTTTATAAATGTTTATAAATAACCAGATAAATTCAAATAGGCAAATTAAACTTTTTAACAAGTATATTACTAGAAATAAAACAATTTTCAAGCAAAGTGCAAATTTACTAGTGATAATCAAACTTATAACTTTAGCATCCAAGAAATTAAAAATTTGCTTTATAAGTAGTGCTTATAAATTAGCACTTTAAATAGAATCTTTTTATAGCATTCTAGAATAGTATAGTTGGGTTATTCTTGATTAATTTGTTATTGAATAAATGTTAGGAAAATATTTTAAATTACATATTTTTCAATCATTTTTGATGAAAAATACCATAGTAAAGCAATGGTAATAATAAATAATAGGAAATGAGCAGAAGAAAAATTTATAATTTTCCTGACATGCCGATTATAATTGATAAGGAGCTTACCTTAAAAAAAAATCAAGTTGAGTTATCAAATGCAAGAAATAGTCAAGATAGTTTATGTGTGGACGATTGTAAAAAATACTCACGGTGGAAGACTAGGAAGATTATCCCTAGAGAAAAAGAAAAAACAAGTGCTCCTGGATTTGAGGATGATAAAAAAAATTCTCTTGAGCGTTGTTTAAAAGAAGATCGTTTTTGGGCACAAAAAGAGTTGGAAAAACTTAGAGCTAGGAATAGAAAAAATACAAAATCTGCATGCTCTTGCGTGATACTATAAGCTAATAGGAATTATTAAAGTCTAAACTATATATTTAAAACTGGATTTTTTATATGTAAAAACTTTTATTTGAGCTAAGTAGTTTTTTTATGCATTTATCTTTGAGATAATAAGGTTTTTAATATTTCTTTTTTTTTTGCTATGTGAAGATTTGAAAAAAATATAGGTACTTTCTAGTATGAAAAGACATCGAAATTATGATTTTGAAGAGAATTTTAAAAAAAGTTTTTAAATTAAACTTGATTTTAGTTATGGTATGATAAATGGGATATTATATAGCTAGGTGATAATGGTTCAGTTATAAAAACCTCTTGCTTGATAAGCTTAGAATATCCAACCCTTCTGATATTGTTCTCAGGTAGACCTCTTGCTTGATAAGCTTAGAATATCCAACCCTTCTGATATTGTCTTCAGGTAGAATTGAGCCTGTTCCTTTAATAAATAGTAATAGGCTTAATAGAAATGAATATGCGGCATATAATTTGCACTTATAATTAAGACTAAATTAAATAAAATTTTGAATTCAATGGATACACAAAAATGAGTTTGATTTTATTGGAAAGATTAAGAATAAATTTGCTGGTTTTTATAAAAAACTTTTACAAGTGTATTTTTGAGAAAAGTTTATAAGAAAAAGGTAAAATTTGATTAAAGTTTGGGCTATACTATGCAGATCATCTATGATTTTTCTTAATAACTTAAAAGAAAAATATAGTAAAGTTAGTTCATTGAAATTAAACTTCAATACAAGTATTCTTTTTCAGTACATAAATATACGAACAAAGGTTTCTCTGATTGAATAACCATTAAGTCATTCTATAAGAAAATACCCTAGAAATAAGCAAATACATTCTTACTATACCCAGCAAGAAAATAACTAAAAATACTAAAATTGAAACAAAGCAAAACAAAACAAAAATTTACATATGAATTATACTATAATTTATCCTACATAAATACCAAAACCTTTTATTTATAAAAGATTTTCTTACTGAATGTATTTGGCATACTTTGACATATTATTTACCCTTAATAGTTTTCTAATTATAGTCTAAGTTAAAAAGCATATTACTTGAGATTATTACAGCTCTTTTGATAACTGTTATTTCTAAATAATAATTTTAAACATTTTAAAGATAAATCATTATATTCAGTATAAAGGTTTATATATATTTAGCAAGTGACTGCTGAAAAAATAATTTTTGATATAACTTATATTAAAATACTGAATTTTTTATTAGAAATAGTTATTAATGTTATAAAATCATATAGAAAATATATATCAAGTTATTGCTTATAAGAAACAAATTCATTTCTTATATGATAAATGGTATTTACTTTGGAATTTTTAGTTGCAAGAAAATATGCAATTTTTCAGTGTAAAAGAAAGAATCTTGATAATATATATATATATACCTTTCTAAAATACAGTTGTTATACTTTAATTATAAGAGAATTAGTTGGTTAAATTGTTTTGCGAGTATTTTATATGTTAAAATTAATGTATTGCTTGCTAATAGCAAATTCATAAAATTAAAGGAATTTTATATAAAAAAATAACTCTCAAAAGCAAAATAGCAACTATAGTAAAAGTGTTTTGATATTGCAATATAATACATACTCAGTAAATTTGTATTTTTACTGTTAATGCTTATTTACTTAATATCCCAAACTTAGGCAATAACACAAGAACATGAGGTCTTTGATCCCTTATGGAATTTTTCTTTAAGTTTCTTGAGCTCAGCATCAGCCTGTAATGGGCTTATCTTATTCTCCAAATTACTAATTGGAAGCAAACGGGTAGGGCCTTCAGGAGCTGAAGTGATTTTCGTATGTTTCATCTTTTGTCTTCCATAAAAAGCCTTTTCTTTAGCAGGCTTATTGCAATTTTTAGGAGGATTGCAGTTAGCTATACTTAGAGCATTTTCATCTTTTCTCTGGACTGATTGAATAAAATCTTGATCAATTGATACGCTTACACTAGGGAAAACATTGATCATGTACTTGGCAGGGGCTTTTGACTCTTCTTGTATTTTCTCTGATGACATTTTTATTAGCTCATAACCAGTAGTTTTCCATTCTGTTTACTAGTATTTGCATTGCATTTTGTTTCTATTTCGCATTAGTGTTTGGCTTTTATGTGGATATTTTTTTTAATGACTAAATTTTTTTATTTTTTAGGAGTTTGTCGATTGCTTTGAGGCATTTTTGATACATGAAGGTGTTAAAATTATTTTTCCTGTGATATATCATAGTAGTTTTTTTGGATTTAGGACTTTTGAAAATAAAATACTATAAAATTATTTCAAATATAGGGATAAAAGGCATTCAGTCAGGAATCTAATACAAAAAGCACCTTTTTTATACTTATAAATACATATTGATTCATGTATTTTCGCATGGTTTCAAAATTCTTTATCATTTTCTAACCCCAAAATCTTTTTCTCTTTTTAAATAAAATCTTGTATCTCTCCACACAAAACTATATCTTTAGATTTTATTTTGTCTTATCCAGCAAGTGTTTTCTCCCTAATTTCCAATTCAACAAAAAAAGTATTTTCACTTTCAAAGAAGAGACTTAAAGACGCTTTCAATTAGTGTAAAGTTAGCCAGCACGAAGTAAAATCCTAAGAATTTTTTTTTTAAACCCTGATTTCACTTGAAACTATATTTCTTTTTCCATCATTTCTTTATCTTTTAATCTTATAGGACAACAATTTACCCTAAGCTTAAAAGATAAGCATTTAACTTCATTGAATTTAAATCTTTGATCCCTAAGCTTAATCTTTATACTTTACATATCAAAGACAATTTTACTTTGCCTTATTAGTTAAGCAACTTTTTACAAGGTTTTTCAGGTTTTATCCTAGACACTTTTATCCGCACATTGATTACTCTTGGATTATTTTCGATCTATATTGGGTAATCAATCCTATATGATGGATGATTTTCTCTCTTTGGAATCGGGTGCATTCTTATGTCTTTTTGCTTTGATTTTCCAATATTTTGAGGCCCCTTTTTATCTTTTAAACCTTAACATATATATAAATAAATATTTTAGTATTGAAAAAAAATGATTAAATGAAGGTATTGAAGATAGTATAAGGGTAGAAGGAAATAATTTAGATAATTCTATTGAAAAAGTTTAGAAAAAATGAAACGGCTATTGGATTATTACCTGAAGTCTTTAAGGTTAGTTATTTTTTATTATCTAGCATGTAAGTCTAGAATATTTGGCAATATCTTGATCGATGATATGATTTTTTTACGTTTTTCTTAGCTTTTTTAGCGATCTTTTTCGGGTTTTTTGCTTCTGGTCCTAAACTTTTTGACCTGATTTCATTGAAATCAGGTATTGTAATCCGATTATCCCCTGTATTTTTTTGTGTCTTTGGACTTTGCAGGTTTATAGTGAAATTATTTGTTAGATAATGTGGACTAAGGGTGTTGGAGTCATAAAAGAAATTTGCTTTGTGACGGTTGTCATGAATTTCTGACTCGATTGCTGGGGATAAAGAAATTGAGAATCCTACAGAACCACTTCTTTTCGCCTTGTACTTTTTTAAGCATTGCATTTTGTATATTATGTATAATATATATGGAAAAATATACTTATTTATGTGAGTAGGAATAAAGAAGATAAAATTTTGATATGTTACAGTGCTATAAAGTTTTTTGGTGATAAAATAAAATGATTAAAAACTTATGCTTTTACTATGAAAGAATGTTTTATTTTTGATTGAAATTGCTTTTATATTTCTAAGGAAATGCTATTCACAAAATATCAATTGCAAGTTATGTTATCTAATATATTTAACTATGATATAAGCATTTAAAAGAATATTATCATAGTATTTCCTTTGCTTCAATTAAATAGCTGAAACAATATTTTTATCTATATGAATTCGCTTAGATAAAAATATACAAAGCTAAGAATTTTAAGGAAAAATAAACTGCGTTTGTTCAAAGAAAAAAAAATCAAAAAACATCAACAATATCTCTCAATTCCAAAACTAATAAAAAAGTACTAATTTATTTTGCAATTTTTTTCAACTCATCAGCTCATATATTTTTGCAATTTTTTTCAACTCATCAGCTCATATATCCTATAAAATCTCATAGCATTTTTCCATGATTTATAAATCTTAGATAATAATAAAAACTATTATATAAATAACCTGTCAATTTCTAAGAATTCATAAAACAAATCATTTATTTAAAGGTCGCTATTATCATATCGTTTTCATATTCCTGTATGAAGGAGCATCCATCCTATTTTTCTTTTATTCAAGCTTACCATCATCCATAGCATTTCCTTTCAAAAACTCAAAGTTTTTACCCAGCCTTAATTCTTTAACTAAAATATTTTTTAGTATCCTAAAATTGTTCCTTTCCCTTCTTATTATACACCCAATATGCTTATCCTATTTTATTTACTAAACCCATAAAGTTAAGTATTTTTTTACATACTTACCCCTTTCAAAGTTTTATAAGCCATATAATTACCCATTTCTAAGTCAAAAACTTATTTTTCTAAACAACCTATACTATTTTAATAAACCCTCTAAAAATCTTAATTTTTTAACCCATGAGCTTTCAAGTTAACTAAAGTCTTAAAAAATAAGCTGCTTTAAGATAAATCATCAATTCTATCAAAATATTTGCTTATAGTTCCTATATGGAAATACCCAAATTTTCTTATTAGCTAATTTTATTTATTGGTTTAAATTATAAATACAAACTATCATGCAAAATAAAAGCCAGAATGCTTCAAATGAGTATTGCTCTATAAAAATCACTATTTTACATACTCCACCTAGTGAAAAAGCTGACTTATCAAGCAATATGCAGACTCTGGCATCAGTAAAATACAATCTTAGTCCTGGATTAGACATTGAAGATAAGCTTAGCAATGCTTTGTTAGAAAATAAATGCAAAACCTTATTAGACAGTAAAGAAAATGTACAAGGAGACCACAAACTTCTCCAAACTTTATCACTTCCAGCAATCAATTGTAATGAAAAAGAGCATTTAAACACAGAGAATCATAAATTTAATATAAACCCTCAAATACAGAAAGCCTTAACAGTAAAAAGTCCTGAAAAGATTAGTTCTGGCTCATGCTCTTGCTGCGTGTTTTAAAGAGATAAGATTTTTTAATAAATTCTTTATAATTTGAATTTTAGAAGTTGGGATAGATAGATATGCTAGATTATATTATTAAAATGGGTATATTATTATAGTTTTATTTAACATTATATGTTTAAATAAAAGAAAAAAGCGTTAAAGGTTTATGAAAAGAAGTTATAGAATGCATTTTAAATAATTTTAGTAAATAGAAATCATTGGGATCAAGTTTTGCTTATAAATAAAAATAGTTTAGTGCTTTTTTGGGTAGTTTTTTTCTCAGAGTGTTTTAAATAATTTTTTTTAATAATTTGTATGTTAAGCATATATTAATCACTAAGATATAAACTAAAACTCTATAAAAAGTTTTGGAGTATTATCAATTTACACTTATATATCTATATGATTTTAATAAAAAATTCTGATAATTAATAATTACATACTTTTCTTTTGAAGCTTAGAAACTTCATTAAATTTGAATACTAAATAATCATAACTATAAAAATCAAAAACAAATTAGATATTATATATGGCTGAGTCCTTGATCCACATAAACGAATTTTCAACATTATCTGAAATTTTAAAGGATTCAGAAACAAGTTGGCAACCAGAAGTAGAAGACATTATCGACCTAAGTAAATACCTAGAAAATAGTAATTTCCTTGATGAGACGATACAAAAATGCACAGATTCAGATTTTTTTTCATCTGATGAGAATATTTCAAAAGAACAAGCTTTAAAAGAAATACAAAATCTCATAAAGGTTGCAGAACTGCTCCAAAAACAAGCTGATAATCAAAATTTGCTTATTTCGCGTGTAGATTGTACAGATGAAATATGTGAAAGAATAGGAAAAAAACTTGAACAGTTTTGCCATATAAAAAGAATGAAATTAAAAAAGACAGAGTCTAATACATGTCAGATTTATTAGATCTTATTGCATATAAAATAAATATATAAAAGTTGGTCTTTTATGAAAAATATATGATTTATTGATTAAAGGATAAAATAATCTTATATTTTATTCTAGGATTTACTTATTAAAAAGTATGATTCAAATAGAGAATTAGGATTATTGAAGATAATGAGATTATTTAGAGTATTATTTTTTTGTTATGGTATATTATATAGTATTTTTTTTGATTATATGATATACTTAGAGTTAATTTTGGTTTTATTGACAAATTGATGAGTTTTTGATAATGAGAAATAGGATAATTTTAGGTTTTTGATTAACATTTGGCTTGTTATACGAAAATTGACAGGATTTTTTTACAAGCAAAAGTAAAGGTTTATGCAAGATGCTATATGGAAAAAGCATGTAGAGTTATTAAAGGAAATAATAAAGGTAGATTAAATTAAACTTGACTTTATAAAAGTATTGAATTTTCTAGGTATTAACTAAAAGATTGATATTTTAAGACTTTTCCTAAGATTAGTTTCAATGTAGACACTAAAAAGTTGTTAAATAAAAATCAGCATATTTTTGACTGCTAATAATAAAATTCTCATCAAATCTAATATCAAAGTAAATAGGCTTATAATGATAAAATAGTAAACTAGTTTCAAGTTTTACAGTGAAATTTTGCTTAGGTTATAATTTTTTCCGTAAAAACTAGGATTCGAATCATTTTCAGAATAATTCTAAATTACCTTTTAATATATATCTAAAGTTTATCATATGTCAGGCCCATTTACAATATTTAAAACCAAAACACTTTATATATACTTTTAAATCTTAACTAACTTTCCCCTTTTACTAGTATAAATTTTCTAACTAAAATTATGCATTTTGCCTGAATACCATTTTCATGCTTTCATTCTTATAATAAAAAAACATAACCGCATTATTATTCAAAGTTATTTTTGAGTTAGCATAAACCTAATACTACCAGACTACTTTTTAAATATCTATCTTAAAAATATATATTTATAAGCAACTAATCTATATTTTCCATACTCAAATAACAATTTTTGCTTTCCCCATCTTCCAAAAACCCTTTCAAATTTTATTAGCATTGCGTTTTTTCCTTTTGTCCTTTATAAAAAACCTTATCATAAACCTTCTAAGATTCTAAAATTACTTCAACAATAAAATTTATTTATACTTAATAATTTTAGAGAATATCTATAAAGACCAAGACTAATTTTATTATAATATCTACTTACAAAAGAATTATCTTTTATTTACATTACTTTATGATTCTAAGAATATAAAATAAAAATCACAAACTTTTTCTTTTTTTCCTGTTATAAAATTATGATAAATAATCAAGAATATTGTCTTAGCAATTCCCCAAAAACAAAATACATGATAAAAATAACTGAAGATACAATAGAAAACTCAGTAACAGATTCTGATGAAGAGATTTGCCAAGGAATAAATCTCTTGCAAAAAGTGAAGAAAAGTAAATTCGACAGAAAAACGCAGACGACAAAATTAAAAATTCAAGCACTTGAAAGCATTTTAAGACTACAAAAATCTTTAAAAGACATAAATTCAGTGCCAATGCAAAGTTCAGATGCTGATAAATGCAAAGAATTCTGTGAGATTTCTGAAAGAATTATTGGTAAAATCCAAAGACTTGAAAACATTAAAAACAAGACTGACGAAGATCGTTCCTGCTTTATTTTTTAAGGTACTATAAAATTAGACAGGTTTTAATAGGTTTTTGTGTTTATCAGTAAAAATATTGATCTTTTGGTAAAAAAAATGTAACCAATTTTCTATTTCAATATAATCTTAAATTTTTTTTTTTCACTAATCATCAAAAAACTTCTATTGAAGAACAGCAAAAGCAAATAAATAATTGAAATTGAAGAAATCTTAGGCGTATTCAAGCTAGTTTAAGCATAAAATTTATTTCATTTGAGCCTAACTTATGCAGTTAGTTTAGATTACTTAAAGAGTTTCAAATAATATAGTACTCTATTAAATATTATAATATTTTACCTTTATATATAAAATATAATGTAAAATTTATTGATTCTAGATAAGTATAGTTACTATATATCAATATCTTTTTGGTTATATTACTCGTATTTTGTATAAAAATAATTGACAATTTTGCAAGGATAAAAGTTTCAAATAGAAAATGGACTCTAGCTTTAGTAGCAAATTATAAGAAGGCTGTTTAAAGAAAAAGTATTTCCTGCGTATTTTGTCTGAAGAATAAACTGATAAAAGCTCTAGAGAAAATAGAGTGATAAAAATCTTTGATTACTTTTGGATTCAAGAATGCCAAAAAAGAAAAATATTATAGGTCGAGATATTAGAGGTGTTTTAGAAAATACATATTAGAAACTTGAAAATATTAACAACTTGCTGATGAATTAAATGAAAATTGAATTCCAGAAAAAATCTCTTCAACCAGAATTGCCCAAAATTAGAACTAAAGAAATCCCAATAAGCTATTATGCTTAAAAGCAAAAATAGAAAAACAAAAACAATTCTCTGTACCACTATCAAGAAAACTACAAATAGCTTAATTTTTATTTGATTAAAATAGTGAACTTTTTGCATATAAAATTGTATTTATAGCATCAATACATAAATTTTGAAAGAGATTAACAAAAATCAAAACTAAATCTTATAATTATAAGCAACGGTAAGAGTTTTATTAATCTTCATTAGGTAAACTTATCATAGTAATCTAAAGATGCTGCTATAGAACTTATGAAGAATATATTTACAAATTTTTATAAGATTTATTTATGAAAAAAGTCTAGCAACGAGGTTTAAGTTCACAAAATTGCATAAAAAACAATAAATCATTTTAAAGCTTGAATTTTGTGAGATTTTTCCATAGAATCTAAGACAATTAATCAATATTAGGATATATAAAATATTTCCTTATACTTTTGATTCATAATTTCTTATAAAGTATATATTAATAATAAATATGATAGGGTTTTTATATAATTGTTATCTGCTTAAAGGTAGATTGTAAAGATTTATGAGATTTGAATAAATATGCTTGTGTAAAATAATTATATTAGAATTTCTAGTTTTTTATAGCATATTATAATAATAGCAAGGATGTTTGGATTATTATATAATTTTTATCTGTTTAAGGGTAAATTATATAAAGATTTGTGAAGTTTGAATAAATGTATTATTTATTAACTTTATAATTTATATACTGATACTAGCCTAAAACACATATTATTATCATAAATTAGTTATCATAATTTCATTTAGCACATCTAAACAATGCATCTAGCACAAATGCTATACATAAACTAGTAAGTAAATAATCAATTAATTACTATCCAATAAAAATATTTTCGAACATTTATTTCCACCCTAAAAACCTATCCAACTTACTCATCTTACAAAATTAACTAAAATATATGTTCAGAGTTTTTACAAAATCATTCTTAAAAAAAAAACATAGAAATTTATATAAATTTCCTCCAATAATCCACAGTGAAGGATTTTTAGTGTAAAATTTTATATATAATACAATGACCGATATGTCTCTTAAACCCAATGCTCTAGTTTCTCAGACGCAGAAATTTAAGATCCAAATACATCAAGAGTCTTCTGAAGGATCTTTAGTTGGCTCTTTAGTATCAGCAAATGACGATATAAACAGTACCCTTAGTCCGAAAAGTATAATAAAACGGTCTCAAACTAGGAAGTTTACTCTTACTAAAGCTCTTGAAAAAATTCAAGACCTTCAACTTCAAGCTGCTAAACTTGATACTAAAGCTTCTTCACAAGCTCAAACTCTAAACATGACACCTGTTGATCAGGATTTCCTTCAAAGCATAGAGCATAAAATTCAAATCATTCAGAAACGAAGAAGTCGTACTCAGGAAACTAAACAAGATAGTATTCAGCAAAATTGTCTTGTGTTTTAATTTTTAAGGTTAGTTTTTATAGCTTAATACTCTTAGTAAAGTTATATTTATCCATTTTCTGACCATAAGATAATTTAGTAATTTTAATAAAGCTTTGAAATTCAATATGAAAAATTTACTCGATTTTAGAAAGGTAATGAAGAATAGCTTGGGCTTGGAAGCTTTAAAGAGAAGATATAATTATAAAAGTTTGCTTAGAAGAGTGGAATTTTGAATAAAAACTATTAATATGATAAATATTTAGTATGGGGTAATTATATTTTGTTTTCTGAATTAGTTTATGCTGAGAAATTGTTAGGAAAAATCCTTTAGAGAGCTTATCATATCTTTAAGATAATATGATAGGAAGTGTGAATATTTTTGGCGAGATTGGATTGATTTTTTTGTAGTTTAGTAAAATGCTGAATATGCTTGCTAGAAAAGTTGGGATGATAAAATTTATAGTATTTATGTGAAAATTATTTGAAAATACTTACCTAGATCTATGATTTTTCAAATAGATATCGTTTAGGCTAGAAAATTTAGTTTGACAAGTTTTTCCTTATATTTTTCTTGTGAAAAGGTCTTCAAATGCAATTTAATTTTAATAATTTTAGACATCATTCATAATGGCATAACACTTAAAATATTTGATTCGCTTTAATACTTATAGTGAATATAAAAGGAAATGATAATGCTAAGTCTTAAAAATATATTATAAAGTTTATAAGAAATAGTAATATATATAAGAGACACTAGAAAAATTATAAATTTTAGTTTTAAATATATTTACTTGTAATATTTATATATGAGGACTTATTCAAAAGATTTATTATTGCTTTGATGCTAAAAATTATAAGCGATAGTCTTATTTTAACGCTTTTTCACTTTTGTATGTTTCATTTCATATAATTTATTAAACAATTGATTCTTTACAAACCTTTATAGTTAGATGAAATTTATAAAAATGTAACCAAATTTATTCATTAATGGTTATAATTTTTATTGTATTTCTTCGATAAAAGACCTTGCAAAGCTAGGCTTACACATAGAAATAAATTTAAATTATATATTTCGTATAGTTTTTGGTTTTAACACAATAAATTTTTAACTTAACTTTTACAATACCTAAAATGTTCTGTAAAAGTTTAAATTCTTCTTATGTAATTTTTTTTCTATATAAAAACAAACTGAAAACTACAAAAATTAGCGTTAAAATTGAATGTATTGATATATTTATATACATTCTAAGTAAACTATCATATTTTTCGCAAAATTTCTAAAGATTCTTTTCTCAAAAAAGTATTTCAAAGTAAACTATATATTTATATACTCAAAAATTATATAAGCATTAAGATTACTATATTAATAATGCAAATCAATCATATGCAACCACCAAAAGTTTCATGTGTAAAGAAAAGTAAAATTTTTAGCAAACTTTCTGGTATTGAAACTGATACTAGCCCTATAGAGTATGATGATAAATGTCTTTTTACTGATTCTGTTGTATTACAGAAATTATCTCGGAAGCAAATTTTTTGTAGCAAACCTGGTACACTTGTTGAAGAAACTCATAAAGCACTTGAAAGCATGAAAGCACTTGTTAATGACTTAGAAAAAACTGTTGATAATCAATATGAAATGCTATCAGGCAAGCAAGGGTATAATATAAATATTGAATATGAAAGAGTCGAACTTAAGCTTAAAATTTTAGAAATTAACAAGAAAAGAACTCATCGGATGCAATCAACTGAGCATCAAGTAAACTGCATAATAACTTAGGTGCTATAATAAATACTTAAGATTTCGCAAACTAAATTTTTGTATTTATTTGCTTAAATAAGCATAACTGCTAACATATTTGTTTATTATACTTACTATAGTTAAGTTTATAATTTTATAAAGATTTTTAATAGATTTACCATCTTCTCAAATAATATCATTTAATCATTTTGTGTACAATAAATGCAATCTACATACACCCTAAAAATAATTATATTTCTAAAATTAAAAGCTATTTTCCCCGCCTTTCAGCTTATTATATGTTTCTTGATTGGATTTATATTTTATTTATTATCTTAAGATTTATCTAATGTTTAAAAATTAGTATAGTATCTATAATTTCATTAATTCTAAAAAATATTCCTGACTCTACGGTGCCTTTTAATATCTGACGTAATCTGTTATCGTTATTTAATATATGGATATTACTTCCCGGGTTTTTCTTACAACTTTTTTAGGGCAATTTTTGAATAAATAGTTAAATTTTTAACAGTTTTCAGTATTTTTTCGCCAAAAAAAATATTTTGTTAGTAAATATATAATATTAATATGCTGAAAAATAAATAAAATCTTAAAATTGGATATAAAAAACTTGCAGCCTTAATTTTAGCTTACATTAATCGATTTCATGATCTTTTTTCATATAAACCAAACATAAAATACCATATAATCCCAAGTTCCATAATAAAATATCAAAATTATTTTGCTGAATACATCTAAAAAATGCTAATTAAAAATATATAACATTCAAACCCATAGCATATCTAATTTTATGCATACTAAAAGTATTTTAATTTATTTATTTATCAATCAATCCATTATTTCTATATTTAATCCTCCTTCCCAAACCAATTTTCTAAATTTTTACTACAAACAAAATCCAAAAATCTTATCCAAATCCTGATTTATATTCTATTTTATTCGAATATATCAATATCTCCAATAATTATCAAATTATGTTATTAATAAATTAATTAGTTAGATTCAAATATTAATCACATATAAGTAATATATGGAAGCTGAGCCGACTGAAAGGAAAAATCCTAATCTTTACAAGTACAAAATACGTGTAATCTCTGAAGAAGAGACTGATATTGTGTCGATAGTCCCTGAAATGCTCAAAAAAATAGGTACAAACACAAGTGTTGTTGAGCCAGATAATATTGAGCATTTTACAGATGAAGAACAAACAGTTTCTATAGAAGTTCAAGGACAAGCAATTATTAATGCATTAGAAATTCTTAAAAACAGGACTGATAACCTACAACTTCAACTTAATGATCAGACTAAAGCTCTAACAAAACTCTATTGCCCTGAGTTGGCTGTTGGCAAAATTGAAAGGTTGTTATTTCAAATGGAAGATATTAAAACACGAAAGATCTTTAGCAACTGCTTAATATGCACTGAAAGCTGTAGTATTATTTAATCTTAAGCTGAAAGGCAATTTATTAAAGATAAAATAGATTTTAAATTTTGACGTATTTTAAGGCTTTTCAGATGCTTATGCTTTAGAGGTAATGATTTTAATTAATTAATCACAGTTTGTCTTTGTGGTATAAAGTATTTTTTGAATTAAATACATTTTTAGCATAAAAAATTAGTACAATTTTATCTTAAGACATGCATATGATGATTTTAATTAGAAAATTAGTCAGTATATATCAAAATTTAACCTAAAATATATTTTATATACAAAAACATAAAAGATATAATTCTAAGATAAAACTACAATATAAATTCTTATAATCCTCTCCTAATTTATATACCCAAAAAATTAAAAACTCTTTCACAAAACTAATAAAATCCTCATCCTTTCTATAAACCTTTTCACATATTTCCCAATAAATTACTATCTATTATAAACTAGTTAGCTTAGCAAGCTCTTCTACCAATTGATCATATAACTCCTTAAACACAACACTTGGACTTTTCTCCCTAAGTAACGAAATAGCTGTAGGATTATGGGCACTTAAAATATAATCATTAAACCCATTTCCCATCTTTTCAGAATCTTTTACCCACTTCTCAACAGTAGATAAGATTTTTTCTTTCTTCAAAGTAAAATGCTTAATTATAATCTCTTTAAATTCTTCAGGTGGATTCTTAAGCATATTTATCATAGCATATGCCATATTTCCATATTTAACAATCCCTGCATAATCTTCATTTTCAGGACAATGGGTATCCATATACTCATAGCCTGGTTCTTTTTGGATAACATCATTATTCATAACTAATGCTTGAATTGATAAGAACACTTGAAGTAATGTGCTATAACTAGGGTTCCACATTTCTTCAGGATCTCCACCCCAAGTATTAATAATCGATAAGCAAACATATCCTGAGTCATATAAGTTAGGGTTAAATCTCAATGTTCCTCCTCCAGTAGTCTTTATAGTCATTTTAGGTGGAGAATTCGGATAGTCGCCATCAAGTTTTATATCAAAAAGATACAACCCATGTTCATATGGAGTATCTTCTGTGCCTGAAATAAGAGCTTTTAACCTACTAAGATTGCTTGAATCTATACTAACAAACACAGCTCCAGAAGGTTCACAAGGTAAAGCTCTAGTCATAGCTTTGATTTCTTTATTTATCCTATTCAAACCTTCTTGATCTAAAGGAGGAGTATCTTCATATAAATAAGTAGAAAGTTGGCTTGAAGTCCAGTCATTCATCTGTAAACGTAATGAACCTAATTCTTGGAAATAACTATGCTGACTATCTGGAGCTTCAGGGTCACTTGATGATGGTTCACGAAACAGAACTTGAGGTGGAGGAGGAAGTTCTTCATTACTTTCAAGTGCCGCTTGTTCTAAAGGAACTTCTGAAGGAGGTTCTTCTATTATATCTTCAGCTTTTATTTCAATTTTGGCAATTGAGTCTTTTTGTTCTTGTGCTTCAGTAGGCTGAGTTGTCTTAGGTTCATCAGTTTGAGAGACTGGAAGGATTTCTAAATTTTTATTCTCTTCAACAACAGTTTTTGCTTCAGTTTCTAAAGTTTTTTCTACAATTTGCTTTTCATCGTGAATTTCTTGTTCTGATAGGTTTACTTTAACTATAGATTCACATGGCTCAGGCTCAGATTTTTTTTCTTCAACAACAGGAGTTGCTTCGATTACTGGGGTCTCTTTTGTATCTTGTTTTTCATCATGGCTTTCGACAACTGATATTTCTTCTTTGATTAAAGGTCCATCTGATTCAGGCACATAATTTTTTTTTCCCTCAAGTTTTTCAGTGCTTTCATCAGGTTTACTAACTTCTTTTACAGCATCTTCTAAGACCTGCGAAACCACATTTTCAACATCATTTTTAGATTTTTCAGTCTCTTGTGCAGTTTTTTCATTATCTTTCTTGTGAACTTCTACAGCAATTTCATCTGGAGTTTTTACATCATTAGACTCAACTTTATTTTCCTCTGTGAGATTTTTAGGTTCAGAAGAGTCTTGGTGTTCTTTAGTATCAAAAGATGATTCAATGGCTTCTAAAGAACTCTTTCTTTTTTTACCGGTGTTTTCTGAGAGCGATTCAGTAGGATGAGATTCTTTTATACCCTCTGGGTTTGTCACTAGAGCTTCATGAGCTTTTTTATCTTCGAGGTTTTCATTTTTCTGAGATGAACTTGAAGGATCTTCGGTCTTATCGGTGGCTTCTTTGAGGGTATTAGGATCCATTTATTTATCCATTAGAAAAGTATGCAAAAGTACAAATCAACTGATTTAAGCTGAAGGTTTTATAAATTTTTTGTTCCAAATATGATTTTTAGTACAAAATGCTAGTTTGAGATTAAATTATATTTGGATTTTTATCATTGAAATTTATAAAAAGATTATTATTTTACATGATTTGCCGATTATATTTAGTTGATTTATATTCTAAATAACTTATTTTATATTACTAGATTGTTTAATACTCTTAATGCAATACTAAGATATAAAATTTTAAATTATCTTTAATTTATACTAGCTATCTAATATTATATTATATTTGAAGAATGCATTAGATTCACTTATGTAGAAATAGTACTAAACGGCAAAAAGTTTGAAAAATATATAAGAGAAAAAAGCA
>MPUH01001338.1:0-18020 GCA_001970955.1 Stentor coeruleus | reverse complement strand
ACAAGGATCCGTACATTATCCTACAAAAATGTACATTAATCCTCATTTCTATAGCTTTAGCATCTGAAATTTGCAGCTTTTATCTTATTTCAAAAGCAAGTATTTATTAATATTTAATAATAAATCTTAACTACACATTACAACAACTTAAAATCTTATTCTTATCATCCAAAATACATAAATCTTATCATATAATTATAAAAAATACTAATCCATCCTAAATCACCTATACTCAATATAATTTAATTCAATATTATCATTTTACTATTTCAACTATAATTCAGTTTGTATCCATCATCAAAAATTATCTAAAAACATAAGCAAATTCAATTAAATCCCTTATTTTTTCTAAATAACTATCTTAATATAAACTTTATATCTTAATCTTTTATCTTTCAATAATTAATTGATTAACTCACTTATTGTTCAAAAAAAAAATCATCTCTATCATTAAAACCCTTTCTTCTATAAGTTTTATTAATATGTATGGAAAACAATATTTCCCCAGCTCCTGTTTTTCTTTATCAAAACTTAATTTACGATTTTTCTTAGAATTAGAGTTTTTATAAATTTTAAAGGTATATAAAGGTTTTTATGTTTATATTTATCTTATATGCACAAGTATTGTATAGTTTTATAGCTTTTTTCAAGAAAATTTATGCTAAATAATATTAGGTTACCTTTTGGATGTAAGTGTATTTATCTTTTAAAATTTCCCTTAGAATTGTAAGAAAAAGCTTATGAGATTTATTAATTTTACTTTAACTAGACTGATATATTGTTTTAGTAATTTTGGATTTATATTGAGTGAAATCTCTGTTTTTTCTTTACTAACAAGCTAAATTTGTTGATTTTTCGGTATTCAAGATTAAGCATTAGAATGAACAAAAAGCATTTAAGATAACACTTAGGATAAGCAAATATTGTTGTGCTAAAGATCTATTTGATTTACTTAGAAATCTTAGTATATAAGTAAAAGAATAAGCTAAGTTGAATGAAATTGCATAAAGAATCAGAATCCGTGAAGATTCTTAAGTAGTATATATATAATCAATAAGGCAGTTCAAACTAATATATATCACCTTTATTTATTTTAACACTTTTATCTCTTCACTTAACACCAAAACACTCAAACAATAAAACCCTTTAATTTTTTCTAAGATCTTCTCCTACAATAGCCTCAAATATAAAATATCTCCTTTATTCTTACACTAAACCTACAAAACACAATCTTATAACATAAATTTTATTTCTCAGTTAGTTCATATATAGAAGAATTTTGGCCTTAATAAATAATTCATGGAAATCCCCCTAAAGCGTGTGACCGCAAGTGCTTATGGATCCTTTAGAAAACGAAGAAGAGGTCGTGCTTTAGTCGAAGAAAAATATCCGAAGCAAGTTTCTCTCTCTGAAAAAAATTGGCTTCTGATCATTACTTTTCTCGATACTCGGTCTTTGTTTGTCCACGTACCGTTGGTCAATAAGTTCTTTTACAACTTAGTAAAAATTCATGGCAAAGGAATCTCAACAGCTAATGCCCTTTTGTGCACTAGTGATAGTTTGATTGCATCAAAAAGTCATGCTAAGAATACTTTAAAGTTCAGGAAATTTTTTGCCGGGAAGCATAACATTAAAAAAATGACATTGACTATTATCAAACAGTATAATGAGAATATACTGGAAGATGTAGATAAATTACCTTTTTTGAGTACAGTTAATGACCTTAAAATTAAAACTGGCTTCTTGGAGCAAATTCAACCAGAAATTTTTTTATCGCTTTTTACATCTCTTAGAACTTTAAAGCTCATTTTAGAAGATGATATGATTAATGTTTTGTCTATATTTGATATTTTTTTCAAAGGAAAAAAAACACTTTCTAGCTATATGGAGAATAAAACTCGGCCAAATTTACTTGTAAACTTAGAAGAGCTTTCTATATGTGTGAAGTGCAATAATTTACAAGAACAGTATTATTATAAATTGTCCAAATTGATTCAATCAACCCAACTCAAAGTTTTCTCCTTAAAATCAACTGAAAGCACGACCTCACTTGCATCATCTTATTCTAAACCATTATTTTTTTCACTAAACCTCATAAAACTTAAACTTCCAGCCACACTTAGCATCAGCATGGACACTTTAAACAATCTTTCTCTCTTCTTAACTCAAACATCCATCTTAAAAACCTTGCATATTAGCAGTTCAGTTTTAAATATCGACAATGCTTTCATGTATTCTATAGCTATGAATAAATCTCTAAATAAACTCCATCTTCTAGAAACTTTTGACTTAAAAGTTTCAATTCAGGACTCAATCAATTTATTTGCTTCAGTTGGAACAAGCAAAATTGAAGATTTTAGACTGATTACAGATTCTAATGATGATATTGAAGATTGTCAAAATTATATGAATGCATTAAGTAAATTGCTTTGTTCATCAAATATAAAAAAAATCATAGTCAATCTTCGTGGGGCATCATCTGAGCAGATTAAAACAATTGCATCTTTTATTCTATTTCATGCAGAAAATGGGAAGTTAGAATGTTTTATGAAATACAACTTGAAGAATTGCATTTTAAACAAAGTTTATTTTCCAAAGTTCTCATACTCAAACAGCCCGAATTATGAGCTTTTTAGTGAAATATTCAAACAGATGGTCAAGAATCCTTTAGCCAAACTACAAAACATAGAAAGTGAAGAGCAGTACTTAGGGAAACTTAAAGCAATGATAAAAGACTCAGCTACTGACACATATGGCCAGTCAGAAGAAAAATGGAACATCAACAACCTCGGGTTTTTTTGTATAGTCCTAGCAATGAAATTCAACAACATCCAACTTCTTGACTTAAGAAACATAAAAATAAGCATGAAAAATGCTGTCTTCCTAGAAATCATCAAGCATATGCCAAAACTCAACACCCTGAAACTTCATCTTAAAGACTCCCGCGAACCTCTTGAGCTTCTAGAAACCCTTTCTAAATCAGTTAAAAGTTTATCATCCTTAAGCTTAGATTTCAGTGGTGAGCATGTTACTTGGACTAACATCCATTCAGAAATCCTATCAAAAAATTTCACTCTTTCTAAACTCTCTATAAAAAACACGGCAATTTTTACTAGTCAAGAAAACCCATTATCAAACCTCACTTTTTTAAGCTGTTTAAACTTAACCCAAGCTATTTTTTTCAAAGAACGCTTTGATGAAATGATTACATTGCTTAACTCATATACTAATTTAACAAGATTAAAATTAAATAACATCCAAACTGGGACATCTGATGAATCAAGTAATTTAGAAATGATGCAAAATCTTTTGACTGTACTTGCTAATAAAAGTGATATGGTTATAATTTTTATATCATTTTCTATGATACACCCTAACACCCAGATAATAAAAAGAGAAGCTTATGAGGAATTACTTACTTCAATTATGAGTATTTTTAATAAGAATGTAGGGTTAGAAGAGTTTAGTGCCCTTATACCAGTTTATAATATATACTTATTTGAATATAGTATTGAAATGATGAAACTTATTGATAGTAAAAATGGATTAAGAAAAATAAATTCTTATGATATAAAAACTTTAAGGACTGGGCCTGAAGAAGATGCTGCTTTAGGGGATGATTATGCATTTCTAGAAAATATTAAAGAAAAAAAGTTTAACCCAGATGGCGATGAGAGTTTGAATAAATTTTTTTATATTTCTGCAATAATATTAGCAGAGTTGCTTAAAGCCAAATTCAGACACGCTATTTGGAAAAAGGTATATAAAATTAGCGGTTCTGAATCAAATTTGAAAATGTGCCCACCATATGATTTAAATCCTTGTGTTTTTAATATATTTTTATACTCGTTTATTTCCTGTAGGAACATGCAGACCAAACTTGTTATTGGGAATACAAATTTTAGTCCTTTAGATCTGCAAGTACTTGCTTATAATCTTGCAGGTTCTAAAGTGATAAGACTTGAATTGAGATCTTTGGTTCTTAAAATGTCAGAGATTGATTGGATTTTGAGTTCTCATAAAGCAAAAAGTCTTGTTTTTACAGATGTTACGTTTAGAGAAGGTGATGATTATAATAAATTTGCACATGCATTTGAGACAAAAGTTACAAATTATTTGTCTTTTGGAGAATTTTTTGTTGAAGGACTTCAGGGGTTAAGCAATTTTCAGTGGTTTTTAAACGTTTTTAGCGGAAATAAGAATATAAGCAAGCTGAAAATCCGTTTTAAGATGAGCACTGAAGAATTTTTATACATGATCAATGTGGCTACAATATTTTCAGGATTAAGAATGCTTTGTATACCTCATTATTCATTGTTTTCTACTGAAGCTATCAAGGAACTTATTGAAAAATGTTGTGAAAAAGATTCGATTCTTGGATGTATAAAACTTCATAAACACTGGTGGGATATAGGTTCCATTAGTAAATCTAAAAAAGATAGATTAGAGCTTGCTTATTGTGAACTTGGGGATATTGATTTGTTTATACTTTCTACACTTTGCGAAATGAAAATGCTTGGAAGAGTTACAGCTATAGACCTTAGTAGGAATTATCTATTTAAACATGGGCTTGGATGCTATATGATTACTATTTTGCAATATGAGAAACTTAGAGAAATCGATTTGACTGATACTGGGTTTAAACATCTTGTTGATGTAAACAAAGATATCATATTTGAAATAGCAACTGTTAGAGGGATTCAGCTTAAATTTTAGCTAGTTGATAATTTAACTAGATTAGGTTAGCATTAAATTGATGTTTGTGGATTTTATCACTAGCATTAATAATTTTCGCACTTTATATCAAAAATGAATAAAATATATTTTTTCTCAACATAAAAGTCCTTATCTATATTGCTTGTATATAAAAAAATGATTCAGCAAATTCGCANAAGTCCTTATCTATATTGCTTGTATATAAAAAAATGATTCAGCAAATTCGCAATTAGAAAATCTTCAGTCTTCTAATACACTTTTACAAAATTCAAGGTTGATATATAATAATCAAATATAAAGAGAAAACTAGAGTATCCTCTGAGTAACTTTATATCAAGTGCATATTAGTATAATTGCCCATTTGACTAATACAACTAATTGCTTTATTCTACTTGATGCTAAACATAAGTCTAAGAATAATTATTTTACTCTATCACTTTACAGAAAATGATACTAAGCATCTTAACTTTTACGAAAACCATAATAAAGGAATTATTACAACTTTTGAAAGAGCATATTTGGCATCTAAAACCAAATTGATAAAATTTTGTGTATACAAGAGAAAAAAATAAAAATCCGACATAGTTTTTAGTAACTGGAATAAACTTTTTCTTCTGATTATAAACAACTACAAAAATTATAAGAAGTTTATTAATAGGAAATTTTCTATTAAAGGCTCCGAATTTCTATTTTGTATTAAATATGTTATTAAAAATGCAAAGACTAGCTACAAGAGAATACAAAATAGCTGTTATCGGTTCTTCTGGAGTAGGTAAGAGTTCATTATGCCTACAATTTGCCCGTAATAAATTTCCAAATTCTAAAAAACTATTACTCACTAATTACTATCGTAAGCAAGTCTCTTTAGATAATGAACATATAACAATTCATATACTTGACACAAATGGAAATGAAAAAACTACAAATGATTTTATATCCCAAGCACATGGTTTTATTATAGTATTTGATATTACTAAATCAAATACTCTTATTGAAGTTGATAATTTTTATCAACTTGTAAGAACAATAAAAAATTGTTTTACTGTTCCTTTAGTTTTAGTAGGAAATAAGTTTGATTTGAATGATATAAGACTAATCGGTAATGAAAATGCACAAAGAGTTGCACTTAATTTGAAATGCCAGTATTATGAAGTTAGTGCTAAGACAAAATTTAATATTGATTTAATATTTATTGAATGTGTCAGGGTTAATAAAAGACAGTTTTTTAGGGTTAGGAGTACTGAGAATACATGCTGTAGATGCAGTGTTGTATAATGATTAAAAAAGTTGGGATTATTTTGTGTAAACAATATTTTTATTTAAAGTTGTTGTTTAGGGTTTAGGCTATGAAAGTTCTTGTTTATATGATTTATTATGTTTAAAATAATGTTATAGTTTTTTTTATTGCTATAAATACGAAGTAATTACTTGATATTTTAACTTTGAAAGATAGTTGATGGGTTAAAGAAATTCCAACTAAGCCTAAAAGAATTATCTATTGAGTTTCTAACCTTCATCAACATCAAAAACATTTATTTGCAGCAGATCCTTTATCTCTAAACAGAAAATAAATTTCCCATTCTTAAAACTTTTCTACTTATAATCCAAGCATAAAATGTCACTATTTATGGTTAATTTCTTCAACCATTTGCCTAATATTTTTACATCATATTATCCTAAAAATACCTACAAAATTATTTATATTTTCTCTTATAGGATACATTCAAACACAAATCCTTACTAATCTTATTTTTTTTTTGATATTATTCAGTCATTTCAGATTACAAACTTGATAATAAATGGGTAGTTTGCTTGAGAAGACAGAAACAAATTATTTACTATTCGACATCCCTTCACAACTTGACCATCTATGCAACTGTAATAATTATTCAGGGTCTAAAATAGATATCATGAGGGTACAGAAAAAAATCGCAAAATCCACTGTAATGAAAGGATTTTTTATCCCTCTTAGCTTAATTCCGAATATATTTCGTAAAACTCCACTTGAAGGTAGAGAAAATATTGTAGAAAGCTACTTTAACTATAGTAAAAGACAACAGGTAAATATAATGGAAATTGTTGCAGCTTTGATTGTTTATTCAGCATGTACTATAGAAGAAAAAGCTCAAATTGCTTTAGATGTGTTTGATTTTGATGGAAATAAGGTTATTACTAAAGATGAGATGGTAATTATGTGTATTTCATTTATGAGAGGTGTCGGTATCGCTACACAATCTGCTTTAAATCATAAAAAATTCAGTGAAGCTCTTGCCAATGAAGCATTTTACCTTGCAGATTCAAACCCTGATGGAATGATAACATATGAAGAGTAATATTAACATAGACTTTGTAATTGGATTATTAAAAGTGAGGTTCTAAATATACTATTTTCAAAATATAAACCAAAATACCCAAGTTCTGGCCGAAGAAGAAGTTTGATGCAATTGCAAGGATTTTTAGTTTCAGGAGGTCAAATTGATCCAATTCTCGATAAAAGATATAAAGTTTATGTCACAGCTGACCCTATAAAAACTCATTATCGAAGACCAAGTGCTATAACCCAAAATGATGCTATAAAAGAGATAAAAGAGTTTTATGAAAAATCTGCTAATCATCGAGGAAAAATTATAGCTAAAGATATATATGAATCACTTTCTAAGAAAATCGAATATAAAGAATTTAGTTCTGAATTTTATAAACATTTTAAGACTAAGTTATATAGTGAAATATCTTTTGAAGAAATGCAAGCATCACTTTTTATGAGAGGGAGAAAAAGGTTTAAGACTTTAAGTAATTTACCAGAAAACAAAGATATAATGCCAGAAATATATAATAAAGGTTTAGTGCTTAAGAATCTGTTTATAAAATATGATTCTAATAAAGATGGGTTTATAACGCAAAGGGAACTTAGAAGGGCTTTGAAAGAGTTTTTAACTGAAGAGACCGTGGAAAACATTTTCAATGAGCATGATATAAATAGTGATAAGAAACTGAATTTTGATGATTTTCATAAATTATTTCAAACAATAGGTTAAATAATATTTATATAATCAGTTTAGTTTTATTATATGTTTTAGTTTCTATGAATAGGATTTATTATAAAATCTGTTTTGGTAATTCTTATTATGATTATAAGAAATGTGTGTTATATAATTAAAGATATTTTATAAAATAATAGTAATTATTTAATTAGTTTATGTATCATATAAAGTAAAAAAAAATATTATCAATTAATAAATCAAAAAAGTTTCCAAGGATCTTGATTCAGTTATTTCAGATTGCTTTTTTTTTAATAATAAATATGGGAAACCTTCTTGAAAAGACTGACAGTAATTACTTACTTTATGATATTTTATCACCTCTTGACCAGCTTTGCAACTGTAATTTTTACAAAGGGTCTAAAAACGATATCATAAGAGTTCAGAAAAAAATTGCTAAATCTATTATGAAAGGGTTTTTTATTCCAATTACAGAACTACAATCATTATTTCGGAAAACTCCATTAGAAGATAGACAAACTATAATAGAAAGTTATTTTGACTATGCTAATAGACAGCAGGTCAATATTATGGAAGTTATTGCTGCGCTTATAACATATTCTGCATGTACAATAGAAGAAAAAATCCATATGGCTTTAGATGTTTTTGATTTTGATGGAAACAAAGTAATAACTAAAGATGAAATGGTTATCATGTGCACTTCATTCATGAGAGGTATTGGAATAACAACACAATCTGCATTGAATCATAAAAAATTCTCTGAAGTGCTTGCTATTGAAGCATTTTACTTAGCTGATACTGACCCGGATGGGATGATAACTTATGATGAGTGATTATTATACAGACTTTATGATTGGATTAAAGAAAATGAAGCTTTAAGTCTTTTGTTTACAAAATACAAGCCTAAACGTAGAGGTTCAATGAAAAGAAAATCATTGATACAAGCCCAAGGATTCTTAATAACAGATGGACCTCAAGATCCTATTCTTGATAAAAGATTTAGAATTAAAGTAGACTCTCAACCTATAAAATCTCATTATCGTCGTCCAAGTATAATAACTCAATCTGATGCCATAAATGAAATTAAACTACTATTTGACAACTCAGCGAATAGAAAAAAAAGGATTATAGCAAAAGATATATATGAAGCTCTTAGTAAAAGAATTGAGTTTCATGAGTTTAGTTCAGAATTTTATAATCGCTTTAAGTCTAAACTTTATAGTGAATTGACATTTGAAGAAATCCAAGCTTCTCTTTTTAGAAGAGGAAGTAGAAGATTTAAAACTTTATCTGTACCACCTGTTGAAGAAAGAATGTACCCTGAATCAAGTCATAAAGATCTTGTTTTGAAAAAGTTATTTGTGAAATATGATTTGAATAGGGATGGACTTATATCGTATCAAGAGTTTAGAAGAGCTTTACAAGAAATACTTACAAGAGAGGCGGTTGATGCAATTTTTTTAGAAAATGATATTAATGGAGATGGAAAACTAACTTTTGATGACTTTCTTAGAGTCTTTGAACCTTATCGCAGGCTGTAATAAAATAAGGTTTACTAGTTAGAATATTTATAAGCTAATATTTTAATAAAGCTTTTCCTTTAAATCATATCAAAAAATCATAAAATTATTTACCTAAAAATAAAAATACCCTATCTAAAAGTTAATCACAAAGCTTATATTTCAAACTTAAAGCTAATATTCCATCTAATTCAAAACTCTTATCTATCTAAATCATGTCTAAAATTCAAGTTATTATATATGGATAAATATCCGAATGTAAGAAATAATTAGCTCTGGATTACAAAAAGTCCTAAATTCTTCGCAACCAAAGAGCAAATCTCAAGGCGTTATACTCAAGTAGCATTCAAAGCTAAAGACGACTTTAATAAAAAAAGGTTTAAGTCTAACGATTTACTATCCATACCCATCTCTACTAATAATTCCAAGCAATCCCCAATAGTTAAAGCTTATAGTAACATCGATCAATTCTACAACAGTATCCGCCCAACAAAAATCAGAACAAAAACTTTAACCTTAATAGAATCTCCATTCAAAGATAAACCAGATACTTTATATTCTTTTAATTCTAAAAAGACATCAGAGCTTATTGAACCTAATTCTGATCTTTTAAGTGAAATAATCTCTTATGAACAACTCACATCTTTTATATCAAAACTCAATCGTAATAGTATAAAAAACGAAAGATTAGAGTAATTTTTATATAGATATCAGGAATTATTGTTAAACTTAAAAACGGTTCTTAATAGAGTTAGTAGTTCAGAAGATGATATGAAATCGCTACATAGCAATAGTCAATCAAAAATCGAAATGAACTCGTTTGATTTTGAATAAAAAAGCCAAACTGATATAGTTTAAGGCTAATATATATGATTAAATATGGGGTTAAGTTAGATTTTAGTATAAAAATGTATATGCATTATTTACAGAAAATAGATAAGAAACATATACTGGTTGGTAGAGATAGGAAGATTATTGGAAAGTATAATAAAAGATATGGATAAAGTAGAAAAAGCGAGCAAGGTAAAAATAATAAAGAGTTGAATTAAAGAATTTATCAAGGCATTTTTTGCTTTGGTTNATAAAGAGTTGAATTAAAGAATTTATCAAGGCATTTTTTGCTTTGGTTTTACTATGCGAGGTTTTACTTGCTTTATAGTAATTTTATTCTTGTAAAAGCTAGTTATTTATACCATACTCTATGAAGATATTTTTAAGAGATGCTAAAGAAAATTATTAGAGAGAGTATTTTCTAATTCATCATAACTAATACAGTTTAAATAGAATTGATATAATTTTTATTTTTTACTGTATATATCCTATTTATTTTAGTATTCTTATATATGGTAATTATTTTACAAAACTATTTACTTATTATTAAAAAATCCACATAAATACTTAAAACTATCAAATAAATATTAAAATCTCAATATACAACACTATAATTTCTAACTCAAGCAATACCTTAAACCAAAAATGACATTCTAAATTTTTAAAATAGCTTCCAATCTCCAAAAAAATAAAAAACCATTCTATGCTAATAAACTAAAAACTTCACAATCAAAAAAAAAAATATCTTCAATCTTTCTATTATTTATTTTAACAATTTTTTCTATACCCTTATCCTTTAATCATCTATCTAAAATTCAATAACCCTTAAATCAACCCATATTCCAAAAAGCAAATCCTCACTTTCACCTCCAAACTCTCATCCATATCATCTTACCCATATCTTCCATACCTAATAATTTCCTTATATACCTAAATAAAATGCAAGAAATCGCTTCAAACAACCTGCGCCTTTCTCCAGAATGTGTGAAAATCCGCTACACAAGCCGAAGAGCAATTTCAGCTTTTACCCCTCCCCCTATAATCCACAGAAAAAAGTCTTGTAAAAGATATCGTCCTTCTGTTAAAAAGTACCCATTAGCCCAAAGTCCTCCAATATCCATCTCTTCAATTCCTAAGTGCATATATGTGAATTCTATCTTAAAATCAGGTTCAATGTTATCAAATCATAGAGGGACGAAATCATTAACAATCCACTCATCTCGCAATAATTTTTCTCATACAGAAGATTCTTTAAAAAATACAACTAAAGGATTAATCAATAATAATATCAAATCACGTCCAAGGTTAACTTATTATAGAATCTGTCATAATCTTATTCCTCAAACAAATGCTATATGCAAACAATTGTTTAGCGAGTTTAGCTTATCGCTAAGAGGTTCTCATATTAATAATTAATACACTAGAGTATTTTTTAAAAAGTTTTGACTAGGTTTATGAGGTCTGATACAGCTCTAGGGTGTTTGTGTTTTTTCTCAGCTTCTCTAGCGAGGATAAGGAATTCTTCAGGAGAAAATTTTCCTGCGGATTGAAGTATGCGAGTTATAGCTTTTTGTACGTATTCACTTGGGTCGTCTAGATGTGTAAAAAGACTTCCTACTATGTAATTGTAGTTACTGAGTTTTTTATTGTTTTCCTTGACAACTATAAAAAACCTACAAAAAGGTTCAGCTGTGGCAATACGTATACGGTCTAAAGAGTCATCAAGTCTTTTAAGGAGTTCAGGGTACAAATCACAAATTTCGATTTCCTCAAAAATCTGACTATAAAAATTCAGTATCTGTAAAAACGCTTCAACAACAACTTCTCTAAGCTGAGCAGTCTCGTCTGAAGCACAAGTTTTCAGTATAGGAAACAACTTGCCCCATAGGTTTTTAATAGCAAGAGGTTCGACAATCATCCCTTTTGTCAGTTTGATTAAAAGCTCAACACTTTTTTTCCTTAAACTTACAGAATTAGGCTTCCATGCTGCTGTTGGTATAAAAACCTGTTCTATTAATAATTGACTATAAGCACAATCAAAAGCACAAGCTTCAATAACATCAAGCATAAGATTTCTTAAACTATCATCAGCTTCTAATCTACAATTATAACAAGCAACACTAATAATCCTTTCATCACCTTGAGCACTTCGACAAGCAAGTTTAGTAAACAAAGCAGGATCACCTAATCCATTATTCCAATATTTATAGTTTTTAATAACTTTAGGTAAAAGTTCATGAAGATTGTTTATATAAAGTTCTTGAACACTAAGCCCTCCATACATTGCTGCTTTTTCAAGTGTTGATTGGATTTCTGATGATATAATTGAAGAATCTAAGATTAAAAGACATGAAAAAATTTGTTGGGTTGGTAAAGATGCTTGAAATTTGTCTAGTAAAGTATTTATAAGGTTATGTATACTATTTAGAACTTGAGCTTCATGATGTTGAACTAATAAAGATATAAGTGAAATTACAGGGTCAAGGTGGATTTTTTCAGGATTGAGTTTTTCTATTAAGGCTATAAGAAGTGTTATTGATGCTGAAATGTCTTGATATGAGTTAACTGAAGTACAATAACGTGTGAAAAGTGAGACTAATAATGGAAAGTCACAATAAATACCAATGTTTTGTATAAGGTCTTTAAGATAAAGTGCTGGATCATATGAGTAGGTTTTGAAAATTACAAATAAAATAGGTTCGATATGAGGAAGAATATATTTCTGACAAATATCTACTATAGACATCAATGCACAAGCTGCTTTAGTCCTATAATTATCTTGTAAAGTCCACTCTTGTAAATCAGATAAAGCTAAACCAACAAGTTCTTTAAGGTTATTTATAATAAAAAGTCGTGAACCACTATGTTCAGACTCTTCATTTTCCCGACCTTTCCCAATATCTTCTAATTTTGTATACACTTCTTCACCACTACATAATAATAAATAACTAAACCGCCCTTCAATTTCTTTACCAACATCTTGAGGAATTTTACTAAGAACTTTATAAACAGTATCATTAAGTGCTTTACATACTTCTATTTTCCTATCAAGCTGTGTTTTCTTAAAATCCATATAAAAATTCCCAGCAAATTCCTGGCTACCTTCACATATTAATAAACTTCCAATTGCTTGTAAAGCATTAATTCTAATTTTAAATTGTTGATGATACATATTCCCTCTAAGTTGTTCAAGGATTTTTTTCCCACATAAACCGATTTTTGTTGAGGTTTGTGATATGTATATAGACAATTCCCCACCTAAGATTTTTAACTGAGGGCATTTATCCCTACAAGCTTTAGCTATTATATCTGTTATTCTACCAAGTTCTAGATGGATAAAAGGTGTATATGTTTTGCATAAGGTAAATAATACTTGCATTAAAGATATTCGAACTTCTTCACATGTTTCGATTTGGGTTTCTTGACCTATTCGGCTATGTATTGATATTATTATATATGAAAGATCTTCAGGGGGTATTGAATTTGTATCGACAAATGCTTTTAGGATTTTAACTGAGAGTTCTTTGCATTTATCTGAAGGGTCGGATAGTATGTCGATTAAAGGGAGTTTTAACCGGGAAAAAAAAAGACAAAGGTTTTGCTCTTCGTTAAGGCTTTTTAAAATCCTTTGAAGTCCTCCGAGACGAGTGTTTTTGTCGCGGTCTCTTAAGCAGTTTATGTCCCTGTTGTACTTTCCTTCTTCCATTTTTAGGTTTTGTATAAGATAATATTTTTAGGTTTTGTATAAGATATTTGATTTTTGATATAAAAAGGAATCTATGCTTAGATTTATATATGAAAAGGAAAAAAATCATAATATCCTAATTGTGTTATTTATAATTGACATATATAAACATATAAGCCTAATACTTATACTATATTCTAATAATTTTAATTCTACTTTTTAACTGATTGTCTAAATCGATTTGCTACTTGAAGCTTAGTAAGATTGTTTCTACATAGAGTAAGTTCATCATTTAACAAATCTATCTGATCTTGTTTTTCTTCAATATCCTTACTAAACTTCAACAAAGCTAAGTCTTTAGCTTCATTTTCATATTTAAACTGATCAAGCATATTTTTTTGACTATCTATCATCCTTCTTTGTTCTTCAATTATCTTCAAGCATTCTTCATAAGTTGCTGGTACCTTTGTCTCAACAGGATTTATCTGAGTAGTTGGTGCACTTTCTTTTTGTGTTCCCATACGTAATAATTCATTTTCTACATTATCAATCCCATTAAGAAGATAAGTATCATTTCTTTCAAGTAATGAAAAATTACTGGAATCTTCATTATTCAAATCTATCATCCGACTAAATCTATTTTGCATAAAATCAAGATTTTTTGTTAATAAAGGCTCAGTATCTTCAGGTCTAAATTCACTAGAAAGTATTGTTCTACTATGTGCAGCTGAATGTTTATGTATAGAATCTTTTCTACTTTTATCATCTTTTTCTATTGGTTTTGGTTTAACATTCTCTGCACTAATAATAAACGACTTAAGCCTTTCAAGTTCCTGTTTTAACTGAAGTTTTTCTTGCAATATACTATCAAGCCTAGCATCAGCTCTTTCTTTTTCTTCTTGCAACATGAGCATTTCTTTACTTAAATTCATATTCATAGCTGTTTTTTCCTCTTGGACCATTTTCATTTCCATTTCTCTAAGCCTTTCTTGCAGTTCAGAAATTTCTTTTTCATATTTAACAATAAGCGCTTTACTCCCAGTAACTTCATTTTTTACAATAACTTGTTGGATTTTCTTAGCTCTTTGGGCGAATTTTAACGTTGAAAGTGTTTCATCATAAGCATCATTACAAGATGAAATATTACACACAATACTCACTTTAGAATCACCTTCTAAAGCTGGTTGAAGTAATCTTGTCAATTTACTATCACGATATGGTATCGGAGCACTATTTTTTTTATCACTTAATCTCATGATAACTGTACCTAAAGTTAACAAGCTCTATATAGTTTGTACTCTATTAATATACTTCATTTCTTTAGATCTTGCAGAACTAGCTGATGGGCCATGAACATCAGCACTTTCACTACCAGCTAAGTCTATAAGATTTAATGCTGCAATAGCGACATCAGATTTCCCACTAGTATTTTTTGACTCGACAATAACTCGAAAACTAATAAACAATTACATACTATGAGATCTTGAACTTCTTTGATTAAAATTTGTACTAGCTGTAATTCTATGCTTTTCACCCATAGCTAATAAACTGTTAACTTGATGAGATGATGTACATACTTCTTCAGTTACCCCAACTATTTTTATACCACTACGTTTATCTTCAGCTAATTGGAGATTAAGAAGATTTGGGTTTAAAAGATCATTTATTGATTCATTATAGATTTCGATATAAGCACATCTAATTAGAAACTCTTTTCCTGAAGATCTTTGGATCATAGAAAATATATGGTCGATTGATAATGGGACTAAACCTGGATTTGTTTTTCTTATACCATGCATTGTATGAGTTTTACCACTTCCTGTTTGACCATAGCAGAAAATACAACCATTGAACCCAGCTATGCATTTTTCTATTACTTGGACTCCTTGGTATTCAAAAATTTCTCCAGTTTCAGTATTTTCGCTATAGACTCGGTCGTAGGCAAAGCTTCTTGCCCCAGCTTTTTCTTTGATCTCAGATTCTCCAACTTTTTCCCAGATCTTTTCTCCACCTGATGTTAACTCGCGTTGGTTTAAAGGCCGAATTCTAACAGAGACTGATATGTTCTCAATGGTCCTTTCGCCCATTTTAGGTGATTTAATTATTTGGATTGTCCATTATTGGTAAAGAGTTTACTTTAAGTTGTATATGCACTTAGAAATGAGTTATGAAGTTTTTTTTTGAGGGTTTCCAAGATTATTTGAATAGAATTTCTTCGGATGATAAGTTATAAGTTAATAAGGTTTTTTATGTGTAGGAAAGAGTTTTATAATAAATCACTGGAGAATCAAATATTATAAAATAATGTTGAAGTTGTTTTAGGTGGAGTTGATAAGTTTGATTGAAAATTTATATGATATAGTTGTGCTTATTTTATTTATAAATCGGCTTGCAAGGTGAGAATTTGAGCCAGAAAATTTGGATGGATATTGATTATATTCAGCGATAGATAAAATTGATGTAAGAAAAAATTACAGAGTTTGTCAAGATAATAATAAATATTTTAATTGTATACATATGCAAAATTTCATGGATAATTTTTGTTTTAACCCTTAGAATAATAAGCTAATTATATCCATCATATAAAAGTTATTAGGGAAGTAATTAAATCTTGCATTAGAAATTTATATTTTGTGAATTGTTTAGTTTAAAAAAAATCACCCAGCGGAAAACTAAGCCATCTAACTTTGCATTAAAATATACTTGAAATACCATTTGAACCCTACAACAATAATTTTGTCCTTTTAGTAGTTTCTTTAAAACCCCTCAATCACTATTTCCTAACTCTCTAAATTCTTCCTCTTCCATCAACCCTCACAATATTACAATCCAAAAATCAATCCGCTTAAAAATTCATATTCCTACATAAAAAAAAAAAAACTAAACAAGCATAAGATTTCCATAAAAATATATCCTCCTTAGATATTCTTATATCAAAAAAAAAAACTAAACAAGCATAAGATTTCCATAAAAATATATCCTCCTTAGATATTCTTATATCTCTCTATCTAATTTCTATACCTTTCCTACAAAAAAACCTTCACTCAAATATATAATATTATCCTATCTAACCTCAGAAAATGCTACATTTTCTTTTTTTCTTCTCTGGCGCTTCTTGAATTACTGGCACAGTATTAACCTTCGGGGCAATAGGTTTTTCTTCATTAGCATACGTGACGATTTCTGCCTTAATCACTTTTTGAGATGACTCAATATCATTACTCGTCAATATCACCCCACTCAAATCCGCAGCCATTCTAAAAAAGCTAGTAAAAACTTGATCTCCAGTTTTAGCACTTACTAAATATGAATACATCGAATACTGTTCAGCAAATGAATTATGTTTATCCATCTTCACAGCTTGCATATGAAAAAGATCGGTTTTATTACCAATCAAAGCTAAATAAGGCATTTCAGTACCTGAAAAAGTAGTCTTAACAACTTGTAGCCATTCTTCTATATTGACAAAGCTTTGATAATTAGTTATATCATAAATAAACACAACAGCTTTAGCCCCATAAATATAAGTACTAAGCATTTTCGAACCTATACTTTGTCCTCCTATATCCCAGATTTGCAACGCAACATGAATACTTCCAGGCAATTCAATGCGTTTGACAAAAAAATCTAAGCCAATTGTCTGTTTGTATTTAGGTTGGAACTGAGCTTCATTTAAACACATACACAAACTAGTCTTACCAACAGTTCCATCGCCTAAAATCACAACTTTATACTGTAAAAACTCAGGTTCTGAATCGCTATCTGAGTCTTCTAAGTTGCTTTTCAATCCAGACAAAGACATTTTATTGTCATTTCGTGATAAACTATTTAAATACTTTTTTTTAAAACTTGATATCATAAATCATACCTTGTATATATAGTTTTTTTCATAATGGGTTGTGGACAAACTAAAAGAGAAGATAATCAGCCTATTGTCTCTAAAAATAGGGGAATAGAAAAAGTATCATCAACAGTAAATCTCAAGATAAATGCTTCAGAAAATATACTTCAACAACCAAGCCAAAAACTTAAAATCGACCCAACTCATTTTATCATAAAAAATCAAGGCATGCTTAGTCAGAACTATACAAAAATCGTGAAAACTATTCAAGAAGCGCATGGGTATATTAGAACAGCTATACATAAGGTATCTGGGCAAAAAAGGGCTATTAAAAGTATTGAAAAATCAAGTTTTGATTGTGAGGAAAAAAAGTTGCAGTTTTTAAATGAAGTGAATATTTTAAGGATTATGGATCATCCGAATATTGT
>MPUH01001337.1:0-18063 GCA_001970955.1 Stentor coeruleus | reverse complement strand
AATATTGTGTATTTGATAGGCCAAGTTATAATTATAAAGATTATGCGCAATCTAAAATCTTTGAAATTAGCTTATTCATTTATATCTGTTACATTATATATAAAAAATTAGCCTTACTAGTAATATCAAGGTAAACATGTAAAAAGTGCATTAACAAAATCATAATATTGCATGTTTATCAAATAAAGACTATAAAAATAAGTAATAATTGCCATTTACAGAAAAGTATATATTATAATTTCATAAGCTAATTGCGATTATACTAGAAATCATTAGAGTCTAAAGAATTGAAAAATACAAAAACTAATACAAAGCATGTACCGAATAAGAGAAAAAATGAAGTATCTTAGTATCCTAAGCTTATAAATGGCAGTTCTGATTCGAAACGCGATTCTGAGAGGGCAGAATTACCAGGAAGGTGCGATGGAGAACTATGAAGCCTTCCTTAAAGAAGAAATGCTGAAAAGGATGCCCACTATTGAGATGACACCTGAGGAAAAGTTAGAAGCAACCCGAAAAGCTCAAGCTAAAGAACTAAAAAATCAACTAATGATTAAGAAAAAAAGGCACATAGGAAAAATCTACAGATCTCTAAAAATAAACGATACAATCTCAGCGGCCCTATCAGCAACAGGCACTATTCTAGCTTTTATTGAAGCTGACTTAAACTATGCCGATATAAGAGATACAGGTGTAGTAAAATCAACGCAAATAAGTTATTTCCTAAGAGTCCTAGTTCTTATTTCTACTATTGCTCTTTTATATACAATTATCAGACATCATATGAGCATGTACAAAATAAAAAGAGAAAAGCAAAATACTTGTGAAGGTGTAGGTTCCTCATTTTTCCGTAGCCACAACTTCCTAATAATGCTCATCGAACTTTTCATTAACTCTCTAATCTGCCCTCCTGGCCTAGATATAAAATTTGAATTCCGACAACTGCATGGCGACCTAAAAATAACCGCAGATGCAATTTTAACCTCTTTAATGCTCTTAAGATGTTATATTCTAATCCGGCTTCTTCGATACTACAGCAAATGGGGAACTCAAGATTCTGAAGATATTTGTGAAAACTCAGGCTGTGAAGCATCTCATATGTTTATGTTAAAAGGTATGTTTAAAGATAAACCCTATCATATTCTTGCTTGTAGTATGAGCTTAAGCATTATAATATTCGGCTTTGCCGTAAGGACATATGAACGTCCATATAATGATGATAATGGTAAAGAACAAAATTATGATTATGTTTGGAATGCAATGTGGCTTGTTATTATAACAATGTGTACAGTTGGATATGGGGATTTTTATCCACGTACGCATATTGGTCGTTGTATTATTGTCATAGCTTGCTTTTGGGGAATTTTTCTTATCTCTATGATGGTTGTCACACTGACTGAAAGCTCGGAGTTTAGTAAGGGAGAGTCTAGAGCTTTTGAGATTCTTTCAAGGCTTAAACGTAAGGAAGAAGCTAAAAAAACAGCAGCAAAAGCGGTTTATATTGCTTTAAAAACCAATCATTATATGAATAATTATAAAAACGAACCGGAGTATGAGAAAAATAAAAGGCTTATGAATGAACATTTGAAACAAGTTTTGGAACAGTTTAAATCTGAACAAAATGATTGGAAACAGTGGGATTTGCCTATTGAGGAAATGCTCAGACAGCTGACTGAGAAACTTGATGCGGATATGGAAGAATTGAGGAATAAGATTTATAGTGTTGTGGAAATTGATCATCAGTTGCAGAGGGTGGAGAAGTTTCAAGAGGAAAGCATGGATGCGACTACAGTATCGATAAACTTGTTCTCGGTAATATTAGAGAAACTTAATAAGATGTGAGTTTTTTTTATAGATAAATGGTTTTTTTGTAAGGAATTTTTTAAATGGGGCTTATTTTTTTTGAGGTTAAAGCTTTTATGCTTTGAACTGAATTGATAGAGTGAAGGATTGTATTTGATAAGATTGGAATGTGTGCTATATTTAATAGGATTCTATATTTGTAGGGACTAGTGGAATTAAATTTCACTTGAAAAAGTGAGATAAAGTAATTATTAATATTAAACTAAATGCTTTGAAACTGATTATAGCATTATTATGATTATAAACACTTAAATTCATATATTTAGTTCTTATAGATTCTAAGATTTGTGTTACTATAATCAAATTCAATATATATCATCTATATTCAAAAAAAAAAATATTTTGCACTTAACTACATTTATAAAATAAACACATGATTTTAAATTTAACCACAACATAAGCATTACAAAACTAATTTCAAACTATTTATAATCTTAAAATTAAAATGATATATTTTCAATACCATTTCTTTATAAATATATAAATTCTTTCACAAATTTAATATTTTGATTTAATAAGCTTTTCATTCATATAAAAGTTCTTAATTTTTTTTTTAATGAACTACTTTTAAACAAATTACTAGTAATCTAGAAGTATATTTAATAATAAATACATATGGGCTGCTGCAATACTAGCGAAAAAGTAGTGTCTTCTCAACTTAAAGAAGCACTAAATTTAGACAAACTTGATACAGAAAAAGCAGTGGGAGAGATAACGGATCGTGTTATTAAAGCATTAAAAGAATTTGAACAGAAAGTTTTGAAAAGAATTATCCCTGAGAAGCCAAGAGGACTTATTGAATTTGAGCAAATAATCAGGTATTCAATGCAATCAACCTATAAAAATTTTGAGGCCCAATTCTCACAAGAACCCAAATCACAGAAAATTAAAGCTGAATACAAAAAATATCGTCTATATCTACTAAGTAAATGCAAATCTAAAGAAGCTTACTATCGATATTTAAATGATAGTTATTCCTTTCAACACAATCTGTCGTTGAAAAAGTTTATTGTAAATCTTTTTTGCTCAAAACAGATTAATCATATGCAAGCTATTGAAACTTATCAGAAGATGGCTCGAGGCACATATATTATAGAAGGGCTTCAAGATATGCATGAGATACTAAAACTTGAAAACAAAGAGTCTATGCTTAATAAAATCGAAATAAAATCAGAAGAAATAAAAAAAGGACTTGAAGAAAATAGAATGCAACTTGAGCGAATAGAATGCAGACCACTTTTTCCTATAAACATAGAAATCAATGACGATTTATGTCTGCTAAGTATAAATGAAGAACCTGCAAGAATGATTTTGTCTGTGAGTGAAATAGAGTCCCCAGCACTGTATGATTGTTACGACAAAAATTCACTTCGGGCTGAGCTTATATCTAATGAATCACAAAATGATTTACTTTTTACTTTGAAACCTCAGAAAATTACAGCGAGTATTAGTAATAACAGTCTACTTAATGCTTATAATTTTTGAATAATATTTGCATGTATCAAAAAATGAAAAAAAAAATAGATAAGTATAAAACAATAAGTTTGCTTTATAAATTATGTAAATAGATAGTTTTATGATGAAGTTTATGCTAAATATTAGTAAAAGCAATTAGAGAAAATTTTATTTGTATAAGGTAGTCGGTGGTATATATATTTCATATTTAAAGGCTTAGTTGAAAAACTTATTTGAATGCATATTTTATTAACCTTTCAATCCTAATCTCTGACCAATCCTATCACCCACTTCACAATTTCCCAAAAAACCTTCCTAATAAAATCTCTNCAAAAAACCTTCCTAATAAAATCTCTGATCCCAAAATTTTTCTCATACCAAAAACTCCACAATTTTTATTATTAATAGCAAAAATGTCAGACGAAGATTCTTCAGTTTCCCAAAGCGAAGAGGACTATGCTATGAACGCCGAAGATGAATCCTCAGAAAGTGGGTGGATTCAATGGTACTGTTCTCTAGAAGGTCACGAGTTCTTATCAGAAGTGACCGAAGAATTTCTCCAAGACAATTCCAACCTATATGGTCTGAAATCTAAAATCCCAAATTACACTGAATCATTATCACAAATAATAGCAGGTTCAGCTCCAAGTGAAAAAGATTTACAAGATGAGCAATTTTTAGAACTATACCAGAACTGTACAGATCTTTATGGTCTAATCCACGCGCGCTTTATTCAAACTCCTACAGGTTTAGCTATTATGCGTGAAAAATACTTGGCTGGGAAGTTTGGATCATGTTCAAGAGTACTTTGTGAAAGGCATAATGTTATTCCTATTGGTATGTCTAATGATATAAGGACATCTAGGGTTAAGGTTTTTTGCCCAAGATGTCAGGATGTTTATTACCCTAAAGATAGGAATGGAGAAATGGATGGAGCTTATTTTGGAAACTCATTCCCACATATTTTATTACAGAGTTGTCCTGATTTGTATCCTTTGCAGGAACATAATAAGTATGTGGCAAAAATTTCTGGGTTTAAGGTACATGAAGGAAGAGGAGTTTATGCAGAAAAGTGTGAATACAAGTATAGGACGGAGGTAATCTAGTAAATATATGGGCTTTTATATGAGCATTTTCAGGTTTTTATGAGATAATTTGTTGGGATGAGAGTTTTGAGATTGATTGGATTTGAGAAAGATTTTGCATTGGTTTTTGAAAATATTTTTGGATGCTTTATTGATAGAATAAAAGTTGCTTTTGTGGATGAGTTTAGATATTGAGTTTTAGTTTGTTATTGTTATATTTCCTGAAATAACTGAGAATGAACTTTCTGATAGAGGAAGAAAATTTTACCTGCAAATACGACTTTCTGTTAGAAATTTCGAAGCTATTATTTGGTGTTTGCATTAACATATTGCTGAATATCATGAATAAACCTTATAAAATTTAAGATAGTTTTTATGATATATGTAATAAATTTTTTTGCAAACATAAAAATGTATTGATAGTTTAATCTTTTAAAAAACTGCTCATCATTGAATATTAGAATATATCCACATCCACATAAAATAGTTATTTTTTTATTTTAGATAAGCTAGAGTTATTCCCATAAGCAAGCCTAAAAATATTTTCCAAAATTTAAAGGTTATCAAGTATGTTGTTATAAATACATAAATAGAATACAGAAAAAAGGACAATTTATTAAATCATTTGATTTCTACATCAAATTATTCTCTTTAAAAAAATATTATATTTTGTTAAATATTTTAATATAATAAAGGGGCCTTATAATAAATGGTTGAATTTTTTGAAATTCCTAAAGAAGCTATCATGCAAAGTTTTTTATCAATTACTTTCCAGCTAGAGGCCCAAATAACAGAAAATGAGCTTTTTGAAATAGGAAAGGAAATTTTACGATCATATGAAATTCTAATCGAAGATATTCCCTTTGCATTTTCTAAGATTTTCATAAAGCAGTGGCATGAGCATTTATTACAGCCAGAAAGTTTGTCAAAGTTTGTAAATGAAATGTTGCTTGTGACTGAGGTAGCAATATTTTCTAAAAACGCTATCAGGCAATTTTTTCATTTAATAAAGGAAAATCTTTATAACTTTTATACAGACTCAATTACTTTAGAGAAAAAAAATGAATTTATTATTAATCTAACTGAATCTTTGTTAAAGTCTTGCACATATTTATCACAAACATATGATGAAATTATAACAAAGCATCATCGATTAGTTTTTGAAGATAACTATGCAATATTGTTTGTTTATGTATGCTTGACTGAGATTTCGAAGGCTCTCATAGACATCAAGATTATTGAAATTTTAAAAATTAAACCTGTCATTAATTACTTTAGTGTTCTCTTGGACTATGGCTTAGATGAGCTTTTTAAAAAGGAAAACCCAAATAAAATTAAATTATTATTAAGAACTTGGGTACTCAGGGACTTGAAAAATGTTATGGAATTACCTGGGATAACTATTTTCAGTTCAATTAAAAAAACACCTCTAGTTTTGTGTGATAATGATAATTTTTCTATTTTTAAGAGTATTATTGATTCAAATGTGATTTCACAAGTGATTAATGTTTTTATAGCTGATGCATTAGCTAAAGAAAATTGCCCATTTAATAATGAGAATGAAGGAAAAGCTATGATACGCAATGCTTTTGTATGGGTCATGGAAAGTGGTAATACTTATTTTGCTGATTTAATGAGAATTAGCCATGGATATTCTACAGACGGTTATGTGTTCATTGATTATTCATGCAAGATGGAAAATGAATATTTCAATCATAACTGACAATCTATCAAAGAACTACCTTTGAGGGCTTTTTTGACTTTAACTCTACTACACGAATGCTTTCATATATATAAAAGAATAGGGGGAAATATAGATAAATACATTGAATCACCTGTAAATTCTTTTGCTTTATTTTTAGAGAATATCGAAAAGCCTGAAGATGGAAGAAGATTTGAAAACATATTAATTCCTAATAAAGGCTTAGAGTTATACTTAAGTAGTGCAATGTTTTTGAATGATGTTGATTCTTGGAATATGAATTTAGAAATGTTTAATAAGAATTTTAATACACTTCAAGTAAGTGGAAGAGAAAGAAAAGAACCTTCTTCTCAATTTTTTAATAAATCTCAAGGTGAGAATTGGCCGAAATGCATAAGGTTTGTAAATTATTTTGGGAAAATTTAGATTAGTTAAATGATAATTATAATAATATGAGATAAAAGATTATTTAAAGTTTTAATGAGGTTTTGAGCGATTATTTTATCAATATATATATTTTTAGTTTATTTATAAATAGCTCACTCTCATATTAATACTCATATCAATATTTTTCATAAAATATGATAGTTTGAAGGTGTTTAATCTCTAGGTTACCGCATGCATCTATCAAAATACCATATTTGCTCTTTTTGACTCCATGTTAATAACTATCACCAATTATTCTTGTAGAGGCTAGCATAAATTCAAAAGCTCTATCATACTCTTCTAAATTTCGAATCTGGTTTACAAGTTCTAAGATGATAATTAACTTATTTTTGTCCCTCCAGCCATCTCTATCCAGTTAGTATCTTAAAGAAAATGAATTAAACCATCAACCTCGATATTTTTTATAAGGTCAGAAACAAGAATGCACTCCAAAAAACCTTGAAGTGGATGATAGTATGTGTGCATCATAATAGTAATAATTATGTTATTTTTTCCAATAAAATATTTAAAATTATAAATATCTTAAGAGAACTGAATTAAGCAAATTAAAAGAAACAAAACTCAAAAAATCTCAATTTGGTTGCATAAAAGATTTAATAAACTATTATATTTATATCATTAAATACTAAAATAAATATTATACATTCATATTCAAACAAGAGAAAATAACTATTTTACTCCTTATCTTTAGGTAAACGAGCATTCACCCAATCAATCGACCTTTCAATAATGTCAAAAATCTCAGGTTCATGATAAACATCGTGGTACATCCCTTCATAAACCCAATAGCTCTTATCAGTACTGATACAATTTTCTGCAACCCTCTTATTTAACTCAGGACTTACTAATTTATCATCAGTTCCCTGGACAATAACAACAGGGACGGAAATGTTTAGAATTTTTGGCTCAAGATACTCAAATCCTCTAATCATTGAAGCAAAAGTCCTCACCGAATACTTTTTTGTTGGATTTTCAGGGACTTCTTCAAAGTACTCAATATAATCCAAACACCTCGTAGCCAGTGTGAAATCAAGTTCTTTCAAAAACCAACATCCACAGCATAAATCAAGACATTTTACAACTTTTACTAACCCAGACTCAAAATCAGGTTGTAGTCCTAAAGCTGGTGCTAATAATATAATCCCATTTATATTCTCAGGCTGATTTAAAGCGATCATTGTACTCATCATACCACCCATACTCATACCTAAAAGAAAGACTGGTGTTCCTTTTGGGTACCATTCCTGAACTTTTCTTATATACTTTTCAGAGTCTTTAAGGTAGTTCATAATGTTATGGACCATACCTTTTATTCCACCACTTTTCCCATGGCCTTCTTGGTCAAAAGCTACAACTGTATAACCTTCTTCATAAAATCTTTTGGCTACATGTGAGGAATCGTTACTATAGCCTAAAAGTCCATGGAATATAAAAATAATACCTTTTGGGTTGTCGTGGTGGAATCGATAAGTCATCAAATTCTCCCCACCTTCAGATTTCAATTTTATCCACCCTTCTTCAGGATAAAAAATACCTGCGTTCGGCACTTTGCCTATGTATTTTTCCCACCACTTAGACATTTATATAAACTTGTGGATATGCAAACTTCATGGAAAATAATAAACTTACTAAGTCTTCAAATAAATATTATAAACTAATTAATCATAATACATTAAAGGGATGTGGTATAGATTTCTAAGTTTAACCATGAAAATTTTTACATTATTTTAACTTAAATAGCATTTTTGTATTTCTTACAGGTTTATAATATGGCCAAGTACAAATTAAAGCATATCCAATCTAGAATCATCGTTGCAGTCTTGTTAATTTCAAGTTAAAATAAAATTATATGGTATAATTGTTTATATTAATAATATTTTTAACCTGAAAATGGTTATTGAGATTTTAGTTCAAATCAAAAAGAATATTCACTATAAATAACAAAAAAATCATAGTTTGGATACTAATCACATATATAAAATACACTCGCTATCTTCCTTTCCCAGTATTTGATTAAATCTTTTCTAACTTCATTTTTTCAATAAACTTTTTGGTCTATTACTAATACCGATAATACTTTTTCATGTAAAAATTGGAATGAAAAATAATACTAAAGCTTTTGCATCATAGTCAAATGTATAAATCATAATTTTGTTGCTGTAGGAAAATATAAACTCATTAAGTCTTTTTTAAGGTAAAAAAAATCCCTATAATTAGAACTTAATGTATTCTAATCATCAGACTGACATTATTTGTGTTTAAATGGTATTTTGTATTGGTAGATAGTAAAATAAATGATAATTAATTTGAAAATAAGTGATTGCATGAAGAGTTGTGAAAATTCTGAGATTTTATATATGAAATGAGGATATTTAGAGGCTTTATTAAGTAGATTGGAGATATAGAAAATATTTAAAGTATTTGTATTACTATTGACTGTATAAGATTAGAATATAAGATATCCTATAAAGATAATAAGTAATTAAGGTAAAGAATATGGATATTAATGGCATTAAGATAATTTAAGTAAAGAATATTTTAAAATCAAAAAACTTTACTAATACCTTTCTATTCTTATATTAGACTTATATAACTGCTGCATCATTTTGCGGAAGTCTTCTATCGATCCAGTTCATGCATTTGTCCATAATTTCATCAAATTCCGGCTCATGGAAAACATCATGATACATATTCTCATAAAACCAATATTCTGCATCTCTGCTTTTGCAATTATTTATAAAATTTTGGTTCATTTCAGCACTAACTATTTTATCTGAACCTCCTTGGATAAGCACAACAGGGACAGTTATATCATTAACTTGTGCTTGTACTGCATCTAAACCATCAAGAGTACTCACTGCAGTTCTCACAGACATTTTCCCAGTGTAAGTATAAGGGTTAACTTCAAAAAATTTCACATAATCCGCATTTCTTGTTGATAAGCTACCATCAAATTTTTTCAGCTTTAAACATCCACAGCAGCAGTTAAGACATCTGACTATTTTCCTCAAAAATGGCTCAAAGTCTGGCTGTACACCTAAAGCTGGAGCAAACAATAAAATCCCGTTTATAATCTCAGGCTTTAATAAAGCTAACATTGCGGTTATAGTCCCACCCATACTCAATCCAATAAGAAAAACAGGTGTATTATCAGGGTAAAATTTTCGAGCTTTATGAATAAACTTCTTGCTGTCGTGAGCCATATTATTGTAACTTTTGATTAGTCCTTTTTTGCCTTCGCTTTTGCCATGACCTTCTTGATCCATACAAAGTACAGTGTAACCATCGTTATAGAGTATTTTAGCTACATGTGAAGCTTCATTGCTTTCTCCAAACATCCCATGAAACATAAATATCAATGCTTTTGGAATATCTCTATGAAATCTATATGTCATTAGCTTTAGCCCATTTACTGAAGTTAGAGCAAGCCAGTTTTCTTCTGGAAAAAATACCCCAGCATTTTGTACCTTCCCAATATATGGTGTCCACCATTCTGACATTATTATTTTATATCAAGTGGTTTTATTTGGAAAAATTTAAATTATCTTTAAGAAAAAAGATCACTAAATTCATAAAAATGTCGGAATTACCTGAAGAACTGTGTCAGCTTATGTCAGAAAATAAGTTTAATAAATAATTTTTATTGCAGAATGATTTTAATAGTGTAAGGATAGAATGGGGTGAATTTTTAGGCAAGTAAGATTTAAGTGATCAAATTATTTTTAGGTTTAAAAGGGTATAATTCACATATTCTCATAGTTTATCTTTTATGAATAATATGAGAGAGATAATTTATAACTGTTATATCTTATTAAGGTTTTAAATAACTTACAGGTTAGGAAATGAGGAAAATAGACCATGGCCCATCTAAAATCACTAGGATTTTGCACCTTGATGATCAGGAAAAAGCATGTTTCACAAGAGTTTTCGTTAGGAACTTAGACTTAAAAGTGGTGAAATGGACAATGATTTCTTGTAGTAAGAAACTTTAATGATATGCTTGATATTAGTATAATCATTAGTAAAAGAGTATTAGATATATTACCTTCTATATTACAAGGGGAAGAAAAGAAAATAAAGCTTTGAAGTGGTTTGAAAAGGCTACTTCACCTTTTTAGATAATTAGATGGAAAGNAGAAAAGAAAATAAAGCTTTGAAGTGGTTTGAAAAGGCTACTTCACCTTTTTAGATAATTAGATGGAAAGAGATTTGAAATTTTTAATATTTTAGTAGTTTAAAACTGTTAATTTTAGGATTTTGAGATGACTCAAACTATGACTTTTATATTAAATGCTTTATACTGCACAANGAGATTTGAAATTTTTAATATTTTAGTAGTTTAAAACTGTTAATTTTAGGATTTTGAGATGACTGAAACTATGACTTTTATATTAAATGCTTTATACTGCACAAGGCATTAGTTTTTGTAAAGAAAATTGGTTATTATATATTCGAATAAGAAAAGATGCTATTTAAGAATTTTTTATGATAGATAATAAAGAGTTAGAATTTTAAATTTTAAATTTGATAGTAGTATTTAAACTAATAATTTTAAGCAAATCAATAACTATCGCCAATAAAAACTACAAAACTTCCTAGACTAAGATTCCCCACTTCAACTTAATATAAACTTTAAAAAGCATCTTCCCTTTTCAAATCTCTATCATAATATCTAATTTTGAAATCTACATTATATATTTATATCCTAATTAAATAACTATTATTTACATCATAATAACAACAAAATTCAATATATAAAATCCTATACAACAACATAATCATATAACTTTTTATATATATTTATGCATACACTCCTCACTACATATTATTTTTTCAAATAAGAAGTAAAATCAGTTTGCGAAGTACTAAATCTCCTTTCATTCCCAACAGTCCATACAGGGCCTGACTTGTCTGTTAATAAATTATAAGATCCAGGCCCAGGGTTACTAGGAATACTAAAACTGTTCCGTTTAGCTCTTCCTATACCATAAGCTGGCATTTTAACTTTTGAGTATAAAGTCAAGTTATAATATCCTGGGCCAGGGAAAGCTTCAGGTTTAAGCCTTTCCCGAGGGCCCTGAAATGTAAAACTTGGTCCAACTTTGCTAAACGATTTTTCATATTTCCCAGGTCCTGGAGTTTCTTCAATGTATTTGAGCCTTGTTCTAACTGATTTGCCTATACTAAATAACCCTTACGTTGCTCTTGGAGAAGACTTGCTGATATTATTTGGACTGTAAGATCCAGGACCAGGGTAATTAATTCTGCTTTTGAATACCCTTAAAGATTTTCCAATTTTACACTGAGGACTTGACTCCATATGTGTGTTTGAAGGGTTGTAAGTACCTGGGCCAGGAACGTGTCCTTTTAATGGAGAACTACGACGGCCAGTTAAAGTCCAAGCAGGTGATGAATTTTGCATATTTTGTATATAAAAGAAAGAGCATTAAGATGCTATGACTGGAGACCTTTAAAAATTTCAGACTTTGTGAGAAAATGTGCAATACTTGGCTTATGTATTAGACTATTTTGATTAAAAACAGACTTTACTAAGAATATCTTGTGGTTCCAAAGATTTTATACTAAAAATATCTTGTGGTTCCAAAGATTTTAGTCTGAAAATAACATAAAAAAGGATTTCTAAGCCTAAAAACTGAAAAAAAAACATGCCTTTATATAAAAGATAAGTGAAATTTGTATATTTAAATCTAATATATAGTATCTATTCATAGTAATAAATTCATATTATTTGTTTATGTACCTGAAGACAATTCAATTAGCTTTGAAAAATCTACCGAACTTGACTCTATAATTAATAGCAATTGTCAGTATATTAGTAAAGTTGAGACATATGAAATTGATAGAAAATATAAGTAGGAAAGTAGAAAAAATATGAAAAAGCATAGTAGAAATTTAAGGGATATTCAAAAAAAGTGGGTTTTAGAGCTTTGGGCTCTATAGAATTATTATGCCTGTGGTATTCCCCAATTCCCAATCTATACTAATCAAGTAGACTAGAGATTTTTCTTATCTAGACTAAGATTTGAGACTAGAAATTTCTAGAAAATTACTTGATCGAATAAAGAAAATTACAGTCCAAGATGAGGAAATATCTAATAACTTTATAGTTTTCGTTGAAATCATCCTTAAAACTACCCTCTAACCTTTAACTTCCTATAAAATCATCTATTCCTAATATATTTATTCATCAGCTACCCCTTAGCCTAAGCAAAAAATCAAAGGAAAATATTATAAAGATTTGATATAGCTATGATATAAAGATCTGCTTCAGGATGCTATGATTTTATTGTTTTAAGGATCAGTTTTACAGTAATTTTTAAAAACTGAGGTTCAAACTTGAATTGCAAAAAAAAATTATAAAATAAGGGTTTGAGGATGGAAATTTTAAGTTTTTAAAAGAAAAATTCTTTGATAATGATTAAACACTATTGCTTATGAGAAATAATGATTGGTTATGCAATTTATGTATTGATTTTTTTTGAAGACTTATCTAGAAGCACAAGAAAAAATACTGTATTCCTAGTCCTAAATACTTAAATGTATATTAAAACCTAAGTATTAGACTTATAGATCCCTTTAAAAATTATACTCTAATACCTTGTATAGTTCATAATACTTACAATGAATTTTTTGCCTTATAAGTCGTAAAATTATCATTTTATTAGGCAGAAAGGCTCTAATATAGGGTTAAAAAAATAAAAAAATTGAACCAAAACCTTTAAACAAAAATCTAAAGCTAAAAACAACATAAAACCCAATATAATAAAAAAATGCATTAAAATAGATAAAGCATATAAAAATCCAAAATAATAATAATCCATGGCTGACAATAACAGCAAAACACAGTTTAAAAGACTATATTTATCTATATAAAATCATATACCCTTATGAAATGATTTTATGCTTAATCATCACAAAATACACATATTAATAAGATAATTTCATATAATATTCGTTATAAATGTACGATTTAGCTCTTTGGATTAAAATACCTAAAAGCCTTGGAACCAGCTCAGTTAAACAAGTGAAAATTTATAAAAAAAGTCTTTTCATATTAGACGATGTACAAACTAAAATTGATAAAGCAAGGCAAACTTTTTCCGAAACTTCAAACATCAGCGATTTCGAAATAGAAGTATACTCAAGATATCTGTCAAGTCTAACATGTTTGTTGTTAAGAAATTATGAAGATATAGTCAACAGTTCTCTAGAAATCATCATTTTCGCTCTAGAAAAAACCCTGTCTCAGGAAGAAAAAAACTTGAAAAAAATAAGAAAATCTTTATCGTTTTGCCAACTTGTTAAAGAAGAATGTAAGACTGGAAGTGAATCGAAAGGCAAATATAAGGGTCTTAGAATTGAAGCGGCTTTAGAAAAAATAGACTCTTTACAAGAATGCGTCTTGAAGAAATATTTCAACAACAACTTATAGTCGAAACACGTATTTTTTACTGTAAAAGAATAATTTAAGTATTATTTATTTATAAGAACTTTAAATACGGATTAGTTTTAGTCGCAAAATATTAGGTCCCTCTGTTCATAAGATAAACTTAAAAACGATTTGTTATACCAAGTTTAAAATATCCGTTTTTCCTAAGGATAATATGGAAAGTAAAAATGATTAGAAAATTTGTAAACTCCTTATACAAATCAAGGGTTTTTGAGGATTTTTAATGACAATATTATGCGAAACAGCTGATGTTTTAACGATAAGTTGGAAAATATTTTTAGAGCTGAGAAAGTTTATATGAGAAATTATAGTTATTCTTATCAAGAATGTTTGAAAATGTCTTGTTGAGAAAAATGATTTAGGATCAAGTGATGAAGAACTTATGAATGAAAAAGAAGATTCTTATGTCATAGCAATAACCTTTGTAAAAGTTACTGAGAAATTGGCATTTCATAATTAATAATTTGCATATAACTTTTATTTATGTAAATTCTAGATGGGTTTTTCAGATTAGATATTCTGAGAATCATGTTAGCATATATTCATATTCCAAATTTTTATTATGGCACAGCAATACAATCATATTCTTATAATACAAACATTTTTTTTATAGCCCTAAACTAAAGATTATAATAAAAATTAGAATTCTATAATTATTAGAAAAGAATCTAATAGATAAAAAAATTAAACATTTCCAATTAAATTGCCAATTTTATGCATCATATATATTTAAGCTAATAATTTTCTAATTTTCTAAATTTTGGTATTAAGCAAAGTGATTTTTTATAAACAAAAGCATATGTTTTAAATATCATTTAGGTATTATTTGAGTATATTTGTGGGTTTGATTACTCAGAATCATAGTTGTCATATTCTTATACAATATACAAATATGCAAAAATAAGGTAAAAGGTATCTCTGCACCTCTAGGTTTAATATTTTAATATAGCCAGCATAATTGTTAAGCTTATAAAAAAACTCCAAACTAAGCTAAAAATCATTGTCAATCACTATAAAAAGTAGTATTTACAACTTTCAATAAATCAAATCCTGAAGGCAATCAACAAAAAAAGCATAATATTCTTTTTCCAAGCTATTCAAAGAAAATCCGCATATCCTTTAATACCTTCATTAAAACTAGATATGCTTTTATATATGAAACCTGCATATAAAATATATAAAAATTTAAATAAAAACTATTACTTGATAACAGGGCTTTAAAGTAATCCGAAGCTGCAATAAGATTTTACTTGAAGTATTTCGTTGTTAGTATGCTTGAGTCTATCATAAATATTTCACCAGATCCTCCAATGCCAACTGAAATTTTCTTTCATTTATTTGTGTGATAAAGAACTATATAATCAAAATATAAAAATTATATTAGGAAATTGTAAAAAATAACTACTGAAAAACTTATATTTGTTATAAAAATAACTAAATGTCTCTCATACAATAATTTGCATATCAAATACATAATTTACATTAGTTTTTATAGTAAATTACAATTACAAATTACAAAAAACTAAAAATTCCATAAAATAGCAAAAACAAAAAAACCTTAAGTTTGTAAAATTACTAATCAATCATTATCATTCAAACCATTTTAAATGATCTAGAAACATCATCACCTTTAATACTATAAACATAATATTTCTTACCTTTAGCAACCAGAAAATAGTTTTTGCTTTTAAATACAGAGAATTTTTTTTTGCCTATTTTATTATGTTTTTTCCCAATCGGGTTCCAAACTACTAAAGTTCCCTGATAAAACCCAACACATTTCAGAACATTTTCTATTTTAAAAAATGATATATGGAAGCAAGTGAAATTATCTACCGAAATAATCAAAGAATAATTTTTTAAGTTCCAAATGAATAGATTTTTTGTTATGCTATAGGCAATAAGATAAATTCCATTATCTGTGATTTTAACAATATTATAAGCATTAATTCCTTTGTTTAATACTATAGCCATAGTATTTGAACTTAAATCCCAGACTTTGATTTCAAAATTTGCATGGATTGTCACACATGTGTTTTTGCATATTAAACAGTTTATAATTGGGTTTGGGCCACATTTATAATATCCAATATATTTCATAATATCAATATCCCATACAGAAAAACTATAAAAAGTATCATATTTTCTAGTAAAGATCGATATAAGCTTGTTATCTGATATTATGCAATTCTTCAAAGTTAAAAAAAAACCAAGTAGTAGTCTTACATTTTTTTGCCCAGTTTCAATATTTAACTCAGTTATTGTCCCTAATGAATAAACACTTATAGTATCATTTGTAGCTTTTAATAACTCGATATCTAATTTATCAGATAATAAAAAAATGTGCTTTAGTGGTATTGAATTATCAGAAAATAAAAAAATGTGCTTTAGTGGTATTAAATTATCACTATTTAGCATGTCGATACTATTGAGCTGTGGGTTATAAACGTATATTAATTGTTCTGATTCAGAAAGTAATAAAGAGTAATCGCTCATTATGCTTTCGTTTTGGCTGTTGTAAGGAAAGCAAAGTCTGGCTTTTTCATATTTTGTCTGGATTTTGCTTATAACTTTTTCTATGTAGTTTTTTCTTGATTCATCTTGAGGACCTACTTTCTTTATTAGGGTGCATGATTTTTGAANATTTTGTCTGGATTTTGCTTATAACTTTTTCTATGTAGTTTTTTCTTGATTCATCTTGAGGACCTACTTTCTTTATTAGGGTGCATGATTTTTGAAGCATGTCAAGTAAGGCTTTTGATGATTTTTTCTCTTTTAAGTCAAGAATTTTATTTATTCTAAAGCAAAACGCATTGATGTCGTGTTTTTTGAAAACTGAATTTAAATCCCACAAACGTAGAGTGCAGTCATAACCTGCTGTAATCATAAAATCACAGGATTTTGAAATAATGCATTTTGTTATACAAAGAGCATGACCTGTAAGATATTTAACAAGCCTTTTCCTTTGTAAATCCCACAACCTAATATTTCCATCAAAATTCCCTTTGTCTGAGCCTTCTGCAGTTACAAGAATATGATTGTCTTCACTAATAACTAAAACTCTTATTGGTCTAGCATGTGATATAAGTTCGCATTCTAATTGTTTTGTTATATAATTCCAGAAAATCAGCTTCCCAATTTCAGTTCCTATTATCACAAACCCCATCTTAAAAGCAATACCAAATTTTGTTATGATGTTTTTACAAATATATATATTTTCTATAATATTTTCTTCATAATTCCAAAGTTTAACCTGCTTTAACGTGTTATAATATATCACTTTTTCATCTTTGGGAATGATAAAGTCCATAATTTTTTCAGATGCTTTTAACATGTGAGAATAAGTATTTAAAGCAATTGGCCAGATTTGTATATAGATATCACTGCATATTGTATATACCACATTTAAGAATTTATCCAGATAAATTTTATTTATAGATGTGCTTGTATATCCATAATCTAAATTATATATATCCCGCAAAGCTATTAATGCATAATCAATTTTCCCATCAACAATTCTAACAATTTTGTCTTTATTATTTAGATTTTCTTCATAATTTTTCACTTTTTCACATAGAAAATTTTCTATAATAAACGGGAATTGGATCATATCATTCGTATTATGAGCAGTTTTTAAACTATTTATTGATAAATTTAGTGTGATTTTATGACAACCTTCAAGTGCTTTTGTCAATGGATTTATTTTAAGAAGTTCAGATGTCGCTATATCGTGTAATGGGAGTTTGTATTGGTTTCGGAAATTTTCTATAAAATTTATTTCTTCTATAAAAAAAGACTTGTGTATATAAAATAATGAGTTGGATTTTCTATAAAATTTATTTCTTCTATAAAAAAAGACTTGTGTATATAAAATAATGAGTTGGATTTTGAATAGAAACAGGAATTTATTAATGAACAAGCCGGAGTGTAGTGGAAATATTTTTTTCGCTTGATTTTTGTATAATTTTATTTTGGTTTGACTATTATCATAGTTTCAGACCCTTCAAGAAAAAACCCTTCAACTAAAGGCATTATCCCCC
>MPUH01001336.1:0-18076 GCA_001970955.1 Stentor coeruleus | reverse complement strand
TTTTAAAGATTATTGATTATCTTTAGGCAGTATTTTATTTTTGATATTTGCATTTGTAAGTGACTTACACATGTATGTTCGATTCACTATTAGGTGTTCACGTAAATGGAAGATTAATTAAATTTTACAACAAAATGACGTAAAAAATTCTCAAATTGGCGCCTTCCCGCCCTAGATGGAGTGGCACTCTCTAGCATTCGCTTAGTGAATTTTTTATTTTATTCAACCACCCATGCCCCATCTACAATCATCCTCAAACTCCCATTAAAGTTGTCATAAAAAAATTTATATTTAGCTAGTCTTTGTTATATGATTGACTACCAAGAAAGCAAAAATAAATATAATTTAAGCGCCATATTTATCTACACAATTAAAATAATAACCAAGAAATTACTAATGATATAGTCTTAAATACTATATATTAAAAACTAATATTTTATTTTATATGCTGCTTTGCATTTAAAACCAAATATTTTATCTTAATATGCTAATTAGAATTATCTTCTAAATCCTCTAGAAACTAATTTTAAAATTTTTGCAATCTTGTAAAGCAGCCTGATTTCGTAATTCAAAAATGGATGATAATATGCTACATATGCTATAAGCACTGCTAGATAACAGAAAATGTTAAATTTCAAAAGATCATTTACATATCCTTTGATAATATTTTTTGAATCATTATTTACCATATCAATAGCAATCTCACCTAAATTTTCATACTCTTTAACTTCCTCAATAAATTTAGATATTGATGAGTGATTTTCTTTAAAACCATTAAAAGATATGAATTGCGATTCTTGAGTAAGGAAATACAAGCCACGAATGCTCCCAAAAGCTAAAAATGAATTGTTTTTAAAATCACCTTTCATTATAATATTTTTAAGGGTATTTGACATAAGTCCTTCGGACCTGCGGCTTAGCATTTTCTTTTGAGAAGAAATAAGAAATTTTATTGTTTCTAGGAGTTTATCATCCAAAGGATAAATTGAGTTAAATTCTGGGTAGAGAGAAATAAGTGATAAGTCGCTAGACCCTAAATCAATTTCGAAAGTAAAAAAACACATCTTGCTTGACATTACTCTCCTCTCAAGAATTAAAGAAACCAAATCAGGCCTATTTTGCATATTATATAGAATTTTTTTTTCAAAAACATAAGTATTCAGTACATAAAACACTACAACAAAAATAAAAAGAATAAAAAACCTCCATGAATAATGAAAAGAGTGGTGAAATTCTAAATTTTTATATTTAATTTCATTAGCAACCTCTATATCATCTTCATCTATAATGATGCTTTTATGAAATTTACTCATTCTTTCAGATATTGTTTTTTTTATATCAAAAGACTTTGATAAAATTTTTCTCCTTAAATAGTCCCAAAGAAAGTTTAATGGTTTATCGATTGTAAACAAAAATCCTAACATAAAAACAAAACAACAGCAAATTACAGCAAACCCAACAAAAAAAAAGTAAAGATTCATAGTATTTAATTTTTCAATTTTATCAAGCTCAAATTTTTCTAAGCTTTTTAATGACTCATATATGTGATCAAAAGTTTTTCCAATACTTATATAAGTGGTAAAAAATAAATGATCAGAATAATTTCTCTTTTCTTGTTGCATATTCGAAATAATAAACCTTGACTAAATATCATTTACATTAAGGAGATAGATTTCTAATAAATCAGGAAGATTTGAAAAATAAACTTTTGGGATTTTCTCAAGTTTCCAATATGGGATAATACTTTCTTTAATTATTTTTGAAGACGGATAATCAGAATTTCGGCTGTATTCATTTATTAATAGATTTTTTTTACTTTCAAGCATTAAAAGTATATTATTTGCATCCTCAAAAGTGTAATAAGCTGTGTAGTTTTCGTGTACTGATATGTCAATATAGCGAAGCACAAAGCTTGAATGCGATAAAAGATAGCAAATATCTCCAAGATTGAGAATATTAGATAGAGAGGTAGAATCACTGGATTCAAGGTAAATGTATGATAAAATAGCTATGTTAAATGCAATCATAACCAGTATCTATATAAAAATTACAGATAAAAGCAGCACAACCTTTGTCATATTCAAAACAAAAACTGCCTTTTTTAATGATTTCAATTCAAAAGTAGGTATTGATTTAACATCTAGACGGTATGATTCTATTGTTCTAAATTTGTTTATTTTACTTAAACTATCCAAACCCATAGTTGCGATATCATCTTGATCTCTTTCAATATTTAATGCAATTGTTTTTAATGCATTAGATTCACAGCTATAATTAGTAATGCTATATTCTTTTTCACAATAAAAATCTTCATAATTATTTCTCCAACTTATCAACTCTTCATCTGAATCTGTAATATATAAAATCAGCTGATCTAATTTCCCTAGCCTCTTCTTTTTTAAAACTCCATTAATTTCAATATAAAGACTTTTGTTTAGTGATTTTTTAAAAAGAAAAATTTGATCTTCACACAAATCTCTGTAGTTTATTCCAATTAAAATTTCTGAAACTAACTCTCCAATAATATTTTCCCTATCAAAACCTAATAATTTAGTAAAGTTCTTACTGTGGCCTATAATCACTCCGAAATTATTAAGTAAAGCAATTTCTCTTTTTTTGTAAGTTAGTGGGTCTATTGAGCATATAAAATTAAGTGCACCTCTATATGAGATATACTCGCAGTTGATAAGACTTTCGCATAGATATCCTTCTGCTGATAATAAAGGGATAATTGTATTAACAAGAGCTTGATGAGTGAGAGTTTTTTCTATAAAGTTTCTCATAGCTTTGTGAGGATTTTTGCAAAAGTCTGATACAATAAGATTTTCAACATAAAGTTCTTTCATTAAATCAGATTTAAAACCTAAAAAATTTTTAAAATTCTCATCATAATGCACAATTTTACCAAAACTGTCAAGATCGCATGAGATAACCAAAAAGCACCTTCGGCTTTGAAAAGCATAAGATTTGGATGACAATTTGTCTAAATTTTCATTATTTTTATGACTACTAATAAAAGCCTTTGGTTTATAACTTCTATCTCCTAGCAATCCTAATAAAAAAGATTCATAATATTTTTTAACTTCAACGGCATCAGGATTATTGTAATGCACATCTTTATATTGATTTTTCACAATTTTGTAATACTTTACTAAGTTATTTGTTGAATATTTCAGGTCTGAAAGTGAAAATTTCCCTGATTGGAGTTGATTTGTAAACTTATAAGTTTCTTGGCAAAATTTTTTATCATTTTCCTTTGTGTTTGCAAAGCTATTGAAGTATTCAATGATTTTAATTGAATTTGAATTTTGGTAAATCTTTTTTATCAAATAACATTTGCATTTATAAATTTGAAAGTTTATTGATATATTTACGCCTGATAGATGAAGTTTTGTAATAATATTTAGCCCTAGCATAGGGTTTTTCATAATTTTATCTGTGTAATATGCTTGAATTATGCAATTTATAGGTTCATCATAGATATTATAGTTGGTAATTAGTTTTTCTAATAAAACTTCATTTAAATCTCCGCGATACAGATTTTCTCTAATAGCTAGCTCAAAGATATTAAATTTATGGTGCATGGAAATATTTATAGGCAAATTTTTACTTATTCTCCAGTTAATCAAACTATAAATTAAAGGACAAATGAAAAATTGCATTGAAACACTTAATAAAGTAATAATTCCTGAGTTATCAAAATAAAATCCTGCTAAGAAAATAATTCCAAGCACAAAGCAATCTAAATGAACAAAAATTTTAATGAAGTTCATTTTGTATGAATAGAATGGCAAGTTTGCTAATAAAAATACAGTGCAAAGTCCATATAACAATACCGAAAGGATTAAAAAAGCTTGATAGTTTGAAAGTTGGAAGCTTATAAACATATAAGTATTACAAAAGTATATAATCTTATTAAGAATGCAACATTTAGCAGTAATTTTATTCGTTGTGTTGCTGCTTGAAGAAGAATGCTTTATAGAATATGTGCAGAGTTCATAAAATATTGTAAGCACAAGCAAAATTGTTATCATTGAAATAGAAAGAAATTGCCCTGCAGTGCCATAATTAAAATTTTTTGAGGATAAATTGTTTGGGTATTCGATTACAATTGCTATTTTTGATGATTGTGAATATTTGTATACTACAAAGAAAAATATGTTTGTTGGAATAAATGAAAGTTCACATTGGAAAGTTAAAAGAATTTGTAGTGAGTATAAAAATGATTTAGGTAAATGCTTTTCAAAGGTATTTAATAGGTAAACTAAAATTAACGATAAAAGCACTGTAGTAAGTATCACAACTTCAAATACTAAATACTGTGGAATGGCATTGTATCTAACAGCAATGACATCAAATGAAGGCGAATTTATTGTATTCCAAAAAGGTTCATATTTTTTCCAATTATTTACTGGTAAATCAAAATTCCAAAAGAACTGAATATTTTGTGCGAGAATAATAAGATGATTCAATGCCTGAATTATTCCCCATCTATACTTATTTTGATCAGTGGAATTTTCTAGCGGATATATAGCCAGCCAGACCTTATAAATAGATTCCATTAATAATTATAACAAACCTTGACAAAATCTACTAGAATTAAATATATACACGTAAAAATTAGTTGTTGAGATGTTTGAGTTTATTTAAAGACATAAAATACTTTAATTCTAGACATTTGTCTTGTTTTCTACTTTAATAGCTAGTGTTTTTTTTTTTTTTATTGTATGCTTCCTAAAAACAAAATAAAAATTTCACATTTCAAGAATCAAGCTAATGCAAAGGATGCTAGTGATATGATCATGCTTAAAATTTTATGTATCTTAGTTTAAATTGGTTACTACAGATTTTATTGTGACTAAACATTTTTAAGTCAATTTACATAAAATTCTATCTGTTCAACTTTTTTTAAGACCTTCTATATTTCAATAATAAGATTAAGATTAAATTAGCATAGTTTTTATTACCAAATTTTTAAAGACACTTATTATAATTTTTATGAAATAAACAATTGTAAATTATATAATAATCCATCTCAACAATAATTCTTTTAATATCTATTATCATGCAATCTTCATCTAAATATTGCTCTATTTAGATGCGAAAAACTAAAACATGGCCTTACTGTTTCCATATGAACATCTACTATTCTTAAAGATTATTTTATTTGATTTCATTAAGCCAATAGTAAGCAATTTGCATTATTTTTCAGCATTCTAAATTTGATCTTTCAAAATAGTGTCCTTCTAATAACAGTCACGTGCTTTTGGCAATTTCTTGATGGGTGCTTCAAATTTAAATTAGCTCGTAACAACTCATTTTCTCTGATAGTTAGGGCAGTGCCTATCAATGATAAATATACCGTTTTCTATAAGATACTGCACATATTCACTTGCTTCTAATATAGATTTGCCTAGATAATCAAAGCTAGGCATGCCTAATTGCGATTGATTTGACAATTTTGATATTTTAAATGCCATTTATTATATCTTAAACAGTTCTAGGCCTAATTAATTAAATTGAAAAATATTTTAAGATTTAAGATTAATTATTAATGTAAATAGAGGCTTTTGGGTTCTAAAATCTGGCCAAAGATATGACTTACTGCATAAGTTATGCTAGGCTTTACCCGATAAAAATAGTTGCCAGATATATAAGTAAATTATTATACTAAAACTAATAACATCAATAGTAATATTGATAATTTTGTGCTCATAACAAGATAATTTATCTAAGAATTTAAGCGATTTTAATATAATAATAGTATACATTTTCTTATGTCTTTCTTTTATCTCAAACAGACTCCTTCCAGTAATTCAATATTTCCAATAAAGCTTTCCTTTTTCTAAATTCCCAAACTATTTAATCATTTTTCTGAAGAACATATAAATGGAAAGACGTAGAATAGAAAACCCAAAAGCAGACCTGACTATCTTTTGCATCAAATAAACGGAGTCTATGCATTTTACTCTTGTCTTAAATATCAAATCCAAAACTCTATTGAAAGTACTAATTTCACATCATCCAATGGCCTGTAGAAATACTCGATTTCTCCAATTACATCAGAATGATCTTAGAATTAAAACTTGTGTTCCGTATTTGATAATGTTTATAGAATATGTTGCAAGAAAATATGAATATCAACTTACGACATTATCTAGGATATATTTCCTTAGATTTTGTGAGATCTTCAAAGTTGAAGGGGACTTAGCGAAAATGGAAGAGTTTATATTGAAAACTTTAAACTTTAAAGAGATTCATGACAAGCACTTTAAATATTGAACTTGTGAAATTCTCACTCCAGGGGTTTTAGCGAAGGTTATTGAGTTCAGGTTGAAGAGTGCTTGTGAATGCTTGGAATATATATTTTTTGTTATAAGATATGCAAATAAATTTAAAATTTTATGCATAGATGTTTTAAGATTGTATTTGGATTGAACTAATGAGGGGATTTATAGCAATGAATTCAATTTTAAGTATTCTAATCCTTTTGATTGCATAGAGCTTGCTGAAAATTCATAGATTTTACTCTTGCCCTTTCTAAATAAGAAGATGGTGCTAAAGCAGATTTGCTCAATTATAGGCACGCCTATAAGGTTCTTGATATGCAGGAACTATTTAGTCATGGGTGCTTTTAATAATCTTGCCAAAAGCTTGTTGCAAAAATGGTGAACATACCTAATAATTTTTAAATATATGCTGACAACTCTCCTTCCAATAATCGCATTCACCTCAGTTCAGCAAAATTATTACATCGCAAGGAATATTTCCTTTAAAGAATTCTCAGTCTCAGCGGTTCTCGAGTACAAAGGCATTTACAACTCTTCAGTTATTCCCCTCCTAAACCTAACAATCATCTCCGAAACCTATAACCACGCTCGTATTCGCATAACCGACCTTAATTCTACTCGTTGGGAAGTTCCTGACATAATAATCCCTATCGAATCGCCGATACCATATACTCAAGCCAATTATACAGTAAAAATCGAAGAAAACCCTTTTGGACTACAAGTTATCCGTAAGTCTAACAACCAAACTATTTTTAATATTGATCAAAATCAACTATTTCAGTATCAAAATCAAGACATTATCATGACAACTTCCCTTCCTTATCAGTTTTTTACTTACGGCATTGGGGAAAGAGTAACCAATTTTCCACTTAACTATGGAACCTATACACTTTTTGCAAAAGGACTCCCTGGACCTTATGATGATGGTCAACCCCCTGGCAAGCAAATGTATAGTTCGCAGCCTATTTTCGTTGGATTGGATTCTCAAGGTGCTGCTCATGGAGGGTTTCTTTTAAATTCTAATGCCATGGATGTAACTGTAACGAATTATTCAATCACATTCAGACCAATTGGAGGTATTATAGACTACTTTGTTTTTATTGGGCCAAAGCCAGAAGATGTTGTCAAACAATATCATCGTCTAGTCGGTTTTCCTGTTCTTATACCATACTGGTCATTAGGTTATCATCAAAGTCGTTGGGGTTACCATACTCTAAGCGACCTTCAAACAATAGTCGAAAATTTCACCCTTTATAACCTACCTTTAGATGTCTTATGGACTGATATTGACTATATGATAAACTTTGAAGACTTTACTCTAGACCCAACACGTTATAATTATACAGAATTTGGAGAGTTTATAGACACTCTTCATAGTTCCAATAAGAAATTTGTCCCAATCTGTGATGCTGCTTTACCAGTATATAACTATACTCCTTATAATTTAGCCTTAGAACAAAATGTTCTTATTGGTAGCCCTAATCACCCAGGCGCACTTTTAGGTTCAGTCTGGCCAGGGAATGCAGTTTATATAGACTGGTTTAACCCAAATGCTACTGGTTATTGGCATGAAATGATGAGTAGTTTGAGGGAAGTGATGAAATTTGATGGCTTTTGGGTTGATATGAACGACCCTAGTAATTTTTGTAATGGAGAATGTGGATACCCTGCCTCACCTTTAGTACAGAATTTACCTTACATGCCTGGAGGTATTAGTTTGAATAATTTCACTGTAGATTTAGCTGGGACACACTATGGAGGATTGCTTGAATTTGATGTCCATAACTTGTATGCACTGAAAATGGCCCTAGCTAGTTCGCAGTACTTTACTCATAAACTTAATACCAGACCTTTTATTATTAGTAGAGGTAGTTTTCCAAGTCATGGGCGCTTTGCTTCAAAGTGGCTAGGTGACAATTTTTCCATATGGGACTGGATGGGCTATTCAATTCCTGGGATCTTCAACTTTCAGATTTTTGGAATTCCCCTTATCGGTGCTGATTTATGCGGTTTCATGCTTGATACAAATGAAGAACTCTGCTGTCGTTGGTATCAACTTGGTATGCTCTACCCTTTTTCACGTAACCACAATAGCAATGACACTATTCCTCAAGAACCTTGGGTGTTTGGACCAACTCTATTAAATGTCAGCAATCTAGCTATAAGAACTAAATACTCCCTTATGAATTATTATTATAGCCATATGTTCCTCATAAGCATGGAAGGAGGAACTTTATTTAAACCTACTTTCTTTGAATTCCCTAATGATTATAGACTTCATAGTATACATTCACAAGACCAATTCATGGTTGGACCAGCTTTAATTATCCATCCTGTTTTAACTGAAAACGCTACAAATGTAAACGCATACTTCCCTGCTGAAATATGGTATAATTGGTATAATGGCAGGAGAATTACTACACCTTTTAATAGAACTGTGACATTAAACGCCCCTTTAAATGGGCATATTAATATGCATATTAGAGGCGGACATATTATTCCTAAAAATGATGGAGCTAATATGGCTTGGACTTCACATGATCTTAGGTTTGCTAATACAACTTTAGTTATTGCGATTAGTGCTCAAGGCCTTGCTGGAGGGTTTATGGTATTCGATGATGGAGTTTCGTTAGGGACTATTGAGAATAAAAACTATACAATGGTTGAGTATATTTATAAAGAAAATGATACATCAGCTAATTTACAGTTTAAGGTTTTGAATAAAGGATATGCTAAGGCTAAAGGAGAATGGCCTTTTGTGTCTAGTTTGGTTTTATATGGCTGCTTACAANAGGCTAAAGGAGAATGGCCTTTTGTGTCTAGTTTGGTTTTATATGGCTGCTTACAACCTGTTAGAAGTGTAACAAGCAATGGAATCAAAGTTGACTATGATAGCATCTATGATTCAAGAATTCAAGTTGCCACCATTAAGATTATGGGCATAGAACCAGATATGAACTACACCTTAGTATTAAACTTTTAATTAGGCTTCGTTACTAATTTTTCCTGATAAAAGTTATTTAAGATTTTATAGTTACTTGAATTTATAAAACAAGTTTTTTAATGCAAATCAGTTGCAAAAATTCTGTGTGAATATTTGTTACGGTGTTTGTTTTCTAAAATAAGATTTAAAAAATTAATCATTCAAAACATTAAAAATATTATAATTAATCATATTATTTTCTTATATTATTAAAGTTTAAAGTAGGTGATAGTTAAGGTGGCATGGTTTAAACATTGTCCGATCGAGGTTTATTTGTCTACGATCTCTTTCTTTGGGCAGATTCTGTATGTTAAACCACTCGTTGTCGCTGGTTATGTGACTCTTTACTTGGCTGAGGAGGTCTTTACTGTTTCTTTTCTTTAGCGTCAAGATGATGGAGGCAAGTCTTGTGTTCACCTTATTTTTCTTGAAGAATCTAGCTTGCTTTAGGCATGTTTTGAAGTTTTTATGGTGTTTATAATAAACTATGCATTTAGTTCTAATCTTATATTATCCTCTTTGATAAATTACTAGTATAATTTATTAATAAGGTGAAATTCCAAAAATCTAAAATCTACCACAAAAGGCAGCAAAATAAGCAGAATCACATCACAATTCTATTTATAATAAATGGCCCTAAACCAAGAAAGAGAACAATGCAATCTTAACCAAGAATCTCTAACTTCTAATCTTCATGAGCTTCTCTTTCCAAAAGTGCCTCTATCCCGAGTCCGAGAAATCAAAGAGCAAGTCATAAAATTTCCGGACATGGTCTATCCTCGATCATCATATTTCGATAATAGAGAAGATCATATTAAAAGAAGCGTAAAATTTGGCATAGCCTGGCGAAAATTTTCTTCATCCAACTCTTTAACTACAGAGGAATACGATATTTCATTACGGAGTCTTCACGGTCTTCACCCACTATCCTTAAATTTTATTTTTGTAATCCCTTCCTTACAAATCCAAGGCACTGAAGAACAGTTTAATCATTGGTTTCCACGAATTAATAGTCTAGAAATTATTGGTTGCTATGCTCAAACTGAGCTAGGACATGGTTCTAATATTAGAGGTATTGAAACTACAGCTCATTACGATCACCAAAGTCAAGAGTTTATATTCAATTCTCCTACAATAAAAAGTTACAAATGGTGGATTGGCGCTTTAGGATTATGTGCAAATCATGCTTTGATTATTGCTCAACTATGGGTTAAAGGAAAATGTTTTGGACCTCATGCATTTTTTATCCCAATAAGAGACTTAAATTCTCATCAAACTCTTCAAGGTGTAGAAATAGGTGAGATTGGACCAAAAATTGGACTTAACCATATGGATAATGGGTATTTAAAACTTGATAACTACAGGGTTAATAAATTCTGTATGCTCAATAGGTTTTCAAAAATAAACTCAGCTGGGGATTATGAACTTCATGATAGGAACTCTATAAAAATCCTTTATTTGTCTTTAGTTATGAGTCGAGTTGGAATTGCATCTGGAGCTTGGTTTAGCCTTTCTATAGGTTTAACTATTGCTATTAGATATTCTATTATCCGTAGACAGTTTACAGACCCTGAGTTTCCAGATCAAGAAAAGAAGCTTCTCGATTATCAAATTCAACAATATAAACTTTTTAGACCTTTAGGGTTTTTGTACGGAGGAGTGTTTTGTAGGAAAAGAATTTTAGAGTATGCTTTTGCGGCTAAGAAAGAAGTGGAAATGAAGTCAGGAAGAGGTTTAGATTTAGCTCATGGGATTGGTTCTTTGTTTAAAGTTTTTATGACGAAAGAGACTTTAGAAGGTATTGAAAGTGCTAGGGTTTCTTGTGGAGGTCATGGCTATTCAATGCTTTCTGGCTTGCCTAGCTTATATACAAACTACTTGCCTTCCGTAACTTATGAAGGAGATAATAGTATCTTAGCTATGCAAGCTATAAAGTATATAGCTGGATTAAAAGTCAAAAAATGCCCTGAAATTTTTGCATTCTTATACTGTCCCCCTGTCATCCCTGCTGGAAATGCAGATGATTTTACTTTCATAATCCACTGTTTTGAAGCTGTAGCAAGGTTAAGAGTAAATAATCTTCTGCAAAAATACGTGAAAATAAGCCATAGTTGTACTAACAAAGAGAAAATATGGAGCAATTATCTTCAAGTTCAAGGTATAGAAGCAGCTGAAAGTGTATTTTATGCTTTATTCCACAAATTCTACATTGAAGGCATTGCAAATCTCACTGATCCCAAAAACAAGCAAGCCATATCCGAACTCTTTTTACTGTACTCCTCAGACATCCTCTACAAGTACAAAGGAGATCTTGTTTTCTTAGGTGTTCCATCAAGAAAACTCGAAGAAGTAAGAGAAAAGGGCCTCAAAGCTTTTGATAATGTTCGAAAAAATGCTCTTGGTCTTATCGAAGCATTCGAAATCCAAGATGAGGTCCTAAATTCTGATATCGGTAAAAAGCAAGGCTGCCCATATGAATCTCTCTATACATCAGCAAAAACTTTAAACCCAATAAGCAACAATGATCGCTTAGCTAAAGAAATCAAAGCTTTATTCAATCCAAAACTTTAGATAATAAAAGTAAGTTTTTATAAAAATATTAAAATCTAATGAAAACATTGGAAGCACTAAAAAACCTAGGGTTCATAAAAGATTATAAAAACAATGTAGTGCCTGCCACTGGACCAAAGTCTCCTAAAAATCCAGAACCTGCTGATCAAGAGTTCTCATTCTCTCCAGAGAGGTCAAAAGAACGCCCTGGAGGACTCGCTGAAATACTTGCTTCAAAAACTCCTACACGGACAAAGAAAGTTTCTAATAAAAAAACCCCCAGTCCTAATCGAATCCCATCTTACCTTTCACAAACCCAATGCAAAAGTCAAAGCATTCCTGAAGAACTTCCAAGTTTCAAGCCGACAATAAATCCAAAATCTTTACAACTAGTCAAGCATGCTGAAAAAGAAGGTAGGGACTTGCATTTGAAAAAGCATGATAAAATACACCCACAGCCAAATCCAGATGAAGGCAAAGCTCAGAAAAGGACGATTTCTATTAAAGAGTTTTTAGAAAGAAATTACACCCAACAACTTATTAAATTTGAAGGGAAAAAATCAGTGAGCCCAGTACAGCCACTTGATAAAGTTGATAGCCAGTGTACTTTTATGCCGAATGTTGATGAGAAATCAATGAAGCTTGCACATACTCATAGAATTGATCTTTATAAGCTTGGAGTTCAAAAAATTGAAGAGAAAAAAAATAATGTTAAGGAAGCCTTGAAGAAAAAGGAAATAGATGAACTTAGGAAATGCACTTTTACGCCAAAGATTAATAAGAAAATAAGCATAGGGAGTAGAATTGATACGAGGAATACTCCTGATAGAGGTTTATATTCAAAAAAACTTAATAGGACAAGGACTCCTTTGCAAATCACCCTTGTTGATTATTTAGATGATTAAGTTTATGCTAATAGGAAGATAAGAGTTTGGACTAAAAGAAGAAGGATTGGATTAAGGCTTGATGATAGATGGATTAATAGGAAGGATGAGGCTTAATATAAATCTTATTGAAAATTAGATTAAGTTGATAGAAAGAGGATTTTTCTATAAAACTAAAGGGAAATTGATAAATAAGTAGCTTCTCTATAAAAATTATATAAAGGCTAACTTTTGAGATAGTCAGACTATTAATCTGAAGGCTACTTTTTTAATCTTAATATTTCAGTTGTTTAAATTTTATGTTTATACATCAAGCAAAAATATTAAACTATTTATGATAAGCAAGTTTATAAAAATACTAATTTGATGATTTTATAAATTTCTTATTGCAATGATTTTAATTCTATACAAAAAATTAGTCAAATACTACTTCATTCTTCATCCATAACCAATGCACTCTTCAAAAAAAATAGTAGACTAAAATATTCTTTATTGAATTTTCACTGTGCCAATCATTATAAGAGTATCATTCCATTATCAACTTCATTGAAATATTAGTCCTTTAAGCTTTTATTAGCATTAACTAATATCTTCAGATTAATATTTATTATGCATCAATCTCTCTTTGTAATCAACATAAAAACTATGAAATTTTCAATATTCAGCTTTTCAACAATTGTTCTTGCTAACACTAAACTCCATTCGTAAAATCTATCACCAAGCTTGACTTTGTTACTATAAACCCTTTCATCTACTTATAAGCATACTGAGTTTTCTAATGTAGCTTGCATGAAAATGCCACAAGGTTAAGATTATACAGACTCAGGCAATGATAAGTTTAAATCAAGACTGTTCTAATATATCTTAATAAAGTAGAACAAATTATTACTGATGACCTTGATGAGGAAATTGGAGGAGAAGAAATTGAAGCTCAAATTGATGAGTCAAAATTTGGCAAAAGAAAAAATCATAGAGGGCATCATGCTGAAGAAGAATAGTAATTAGTAATCATTTATTCAGTTGGTTAATTTTCAACAATTAGAATCAATAGGCTATTGGGTAGAGTCATTACTATTAGTCAGCCTCTATTTATAATGTTTATGCAAAAAGATTGTAAATATTTAGAAATTGCTAAGTGTAAGCATATCAATTTACTTTATTAATTCTTGAATAACACATACTTTTTTATGCATACGCTTTATCTTCTTTAATAGCATAGCTTATCATAAGCTTAAGTGTGCCATCATATGATTACCACTATTTTTTTTCTTAAAAGCTTACACACAAATTTGCATTTATTAGAACATAATAGCAACTATATATTTTTTCTGTATTTTGGTTGATACAAATAACTTAACACTTAATATCAAATAATAAATAAAAAGCTATCCAATGAAGATCCATTTAGTAGCACCTTTCAAGCCCATTTTAAATTTCATTATTAACCCCTTAAAAATCCTATAACTAATTTCAAAAACCGTAAACCAGAAATTCTCCATATTCTTACTTCTAAAGTCATTTTCTAAAATACTCACAATTCAAAAATACAAGCATAAAATATAACCAAAAATAATGCCTAATAACATACCATATCTAAATAAAAATGCAGCTTCAGCGTAACAAAGTTTATACATATCACTACTCTTTATCTCCACAAAAACAGAGAAAGGCAACTGGATCAAGGCTTATAATTCTAAAAAATCCAATAAATAAGCTCCAATCTCCAATATCTTGGCAATCAGATTTATTCACAGAACAACCAATACTCAAGCCTCATCCTTCTGAAAAAGCTAAAAATATAGCAAGAGGTATCTCACCTTTTAAAGTTCCTGGAGATTCAAGAACAGTGCTTATATCACAGATTGATGGGAACAAGTTTACTTTTCCATCAATTGGGTCTCCTGTTATGTCTGTTATAAGACTGAAAGAAGCTATGAGAGATAGGGATTGGGTTATTAAAGCTAGAGAAAGTTTATCGAGAGAACTATCAGAATTAATTAATTGCAGCAATGGGGTTGAAATAGAAATCCCTCAAGGATGTTTTAAATACTATTTAGGAAAAGGGAATAATATGACTCTTATCAAACAGTGCTTTAACAGTAGATGGTGGTGGACTGAAGACTCAGCCAAATCCGCTAACGTAATTTGGACTCAAACAATCTCGAAAGGTTTTTTCGAGAACCTTGAAGGCCAAGTGAAGCCTCCAAAAGAACTTGATAGCAACTCTCTTAACAAGTCCGTTCGATGCAATGTTTACTATGAGTCTGATACGCTAGAAGAAAAACAAGTCGACATTTCCCCTTTAAATTATGACCTTATAACCTTAAGTTCATCTTATATTGGGTTTAGTGATAGGAGAATTATTGATCCTTTATCAGTTCATTCGCATAATAAGCTTGAGTTCAATTCAGCGATTTCCGATAAGAAAAATCTGTTTTTTACTATGAAAAAGTACTATTCAGCATTAGGGGAGAATGTTTTTGGGTACCTTCCAATAACTTTTCATATAAAAAACGGAGAAAATGATCCTGAGTTTTTATCATTTTCAGAAAAGTTCTTTGGAGATCAGGAAAAAAAGTCAGTTTGGATTATAAAGCCTGGGGAAAATACAAATAGGGGAAATGGGATTGTGATTTGTGACTCACTTTTGAAAATTAAAGAAGAAATAAAGAGCAACCCTTTCCCTGAAACTGGAGATCATACTTATATTATACAGAAATATATTGAAAACCCGTTTTTGGTTAATAAGAGGAAGTTTGATATTAGGCTTTATACTTTGATTACATCGACGAATGGGATTGCACAGGCTTACTTTTATCAAGAAGGATATATTAGAACTTCATCTAAGGATTATAACAGGAAAGCTATTGATAATAAATTCATACACCTTACAAATGATGCTGTGCAAAAAAAAGCTGATGACTACGGTAAATTCGAAAACGGGAACAAAATGTCATACAAAGACTTTCAAAAATATCTCGACAACAAGCGAATTCCAAAAAACTTTTTCTACGATATTCTTCCAAACATAAAAAAAATCGTTTTAGATACAATCAAAGCAAGTTTTTTAGACCTTGACAAACGTAAACGTACTCACACATTTGAAATTTTTGGTTATGACTTCTTACTCGATAGCGATTTGCGTCCTTGGCTTCTTGAAATCAACACAAACCCATGTCTTGAGCTTTCATCTACAATCCTAGCAAGAATAATTCCAGCCATGGTAGAAAATGCATTTAAAATCGCAGTAGATCCAATTTTCCCAGAACCTTTGCATAGTCCGAAAAAAGCTCAGGCTTCTTTATTCCAAGATCTTGTCCCAGAAAATCGTTTTGAGCTGATTTTCCATGAAGCTATAGATGGAAAAGCTTTGCTTGAGGATCTGAAATCACGAGGCACATTAGAAAATTTTGTCAGGCCTTGTAATGACTAGTTACAATATCTAACCTAAGCAAGCATCTTATAATTAAAGCAATTTCATACAAATATTTATATAAAATCATGATCAAAAAGCTAAATGCTATATAAAATCCTGATATAGTTGCTTTTTTCCACATAAGCCAAAGCTAAAATGATTTTTACATATAAGATCTAGGACTGGCTAAAGAAATAGTAAGCTATTACTAATGAGATGGGGGGAATATGTAATGCAAGGAAACCCTGTAGACAAGAAATCCCATAAACACATAGCGGAACCTTAATATTGAAGTAGCTCCTCTTGAGTCTGATCTCCAAGCTCTTGGTAAATCATAAGGGTCGAATCTCCATCTATGGACTCTATAGTAAAATAGTCTTTTACTTTTAAGTTCTTCTTTCTGCAAGTCTCTGTAGTACTTAAAAAGCTTCTGGCCACTTTCCATTTATAGCCTTTATCTTATATTAAGCCTAGCTTTTATATAAAAACCCAAATTTCAATCATAAAAAACTTATAAACCAATAGTTTATGCTGATTATTGTAGTAAGAAACTTTTTTGAATATTATTACTATGGCCGACCGACCTTTTTCTATGGCTGAATGCAAGGAGTTCTTTGACTTCATTGATGTGGATAAGTCTGGGACTATTGATATACAAGAAATTCAACGACTTTTGAGGGTTTTAAACTTTGATGACAACATCCACTTTGCTGAAAGGATTATGCTTGAAGCCAATCAAAGCGGCTCAAGAGAGATTGGATGGGAAGATTTTTACAGAACAGTGAATCCTTCAAAATCTAGTAATTATTCTAATCAAGAAGTGCTTAGGGCCTTTCAGTTCTTTTCAGGGAAAAATTCACCTCCTAGCAAAATCCATAAAGATCAATTGGAAAAGGTTTTACTGGAATGCAGGTCTGAACGTGAGGTTAAAATTATATTGAAACAACTACCTTTTGATCATCAGGGGTATTTGAATTATCAAGACTTTGTCAATACTTATAACTAGTATTATTATGTGAATAGTAAAAGGATTTTTTTATTGTATGATAAGTTTGTTGGAGAACTGATGAAAGGGTGAGGCTAGGTTTAGGTATAAAATTAAGTTTCAAAGGTGAAAAGGTAGGCTTTTCAAGATTTCTTATGGGATTTCGAAAGTGTATTTTTAGGATTATAGTTGAAACAGAATAGATGAGAAGCTGAATGATTGAGCATTTATAATTTAAGAAGATATGAATTTAAAAAAATCGCTTAATTATGTGATATGGTTAAAGCATTTTTACTTTATAGGATAAGATTATAGATTATAAGGTATTTTATTTAATAAAATCAATGATTTTGGTAGTATTTTTAATCATGGAATAATTTTGTTCAAGCATTTACTCAGAAATATTTATCTTCAATGTTAAATCAACACATAAAATTATATACAAATTATGTGTTTATTATTACAGTTAAGTTTATTTTAATAAGTCTACAAATAAAACTCAAGAGACTTAAGCATCCTATCGATATTTTCTATAACATCTAAAAGTTTTTATATATTTAAAATACAGTATTTTATCAGGTTAATTCAAATACATATTTTTAAACCAAAAGAAAAATGCAAATATTTTTTGTATCAATCCCATAAACTATCCAACATATTTCTATTCTAATAAACTTATTACACACTAAAAGCATATTCAAAAACCCTTAGCCAAAAAGCATTTCTCCTATATATTAAAAACACTTATTAATGCAATATTCCTATATCCAATATTAATAATCTACTATATAAACCCAAAAGTACTTAATAGTTTATCATCTCCTTTAAATCACATAAAGAAATCTATATAATTTATACACCCAACTCAAAAGGGCCCGAAACTTCATCAAGTCTATGTTATTTGCTATAATCTAATTAATGGGTTTTTGGTCCATATATTCTCCTGATCGTCTAGATGAAGCTGAACAA
>MPUH01001335.1:0-18095 GCA_001970955.1 Stentor coeruleus | reverse complement strand
TCATTTTATACAGATGAAAGAATTCATTTTATACAGATGAAAGAATTGCTGCACTTGAAAAGGAACTGAATATTAAAATGCTGAAGATGTTTGAAATGATTGAAGAATTAACTAGGAATGTGAGTTATAAGGAAAAAGAAATTGATAGGTTAAAAAGAGAAATTTCTGATTTGAGAAGTGAGAATGAGAAATATGTTGGGGAAAGGGATCAGCAAAGTTTGAAAATTAAGGAACTGATAAATCAAATGGAAGAAATTTGGAGGAGGCAGGAGATGCTTGATTCTGTTAGTAGTGGTCAGAAAATAATTGCTGATGAGAGTTTGGATGAAGAAGAGCTGTTTCTTAAAAAACTTAGAGCAAGTGGGTATAATTTTCAATGATAATTAATCTATATTTATGAACTTTTATTTACAATAAACTCCCTTAAGATTTAATACAAAACATTCATCTTTTAACTATACAATCAAATTAAAAAATGTTATAATACTTAGGATATGGGAAGCTGCTGCTCAAAAGAACAAACTCAAGAGTTTCCAGATGGTATTTCCTAATCAGAATTCGAATATAAAAATCTCGTGTATTTAGACATCACTTCAGTTTATGGATCACAAATAAACCTCCTTGCCTCAGACAATATTTACAAGCTCCCATCTCCAATCAAGCAACTAAATCACAATTGTTTTCTTAATAATATGCCTATAAAAATATCTGGATGCATTTTACCAGGTATGGATTTTCGTGCGGGTCAAACAAAAATATGCCAAGACGACTACATTTGTTTTACACTTAACAATTGCATAATCTGTGTTTTATGTGATGGTCATGGATCTGAAGGTCACTACATTTCAGCATTTGTAGTAGAATATACTGAAAAGTACTTCAAAAAACATTTCTCAAAATTCAGACACGATCCAAAAAGCGTATTTTCTGAAATGATGCAGAAATGTGATAAAAAAATCATTGCAAACATGGATTGTGAACTTTCTGGGACAACTGCTGTAGTTTTGCTTATAGATGGAGGAATTGCTTATAGTGCAAGTTTGGGTGATTCAAGAGCAATAATAGGTAGCACGTCCTCATAAAAATAAATANTTTAGAAAAATAACTACAGATCGAAACTTTAAAGTAATCCCTTTAACCCAAGATCAAAAACCAGAGCATAACGATGAAATGATGCGTATTAGGATGTCTGGAGGTATTGTAGAAAAATACACTGATGCTTTTGGGAGAAATGTTGGCCCATATAGAGTTTGGAATAAAGATGGAACTGGTCCAGGACTTGCTATGTCACGATCTTTAGGTGATAAAGTTGCTAAAGCTTGTGGGGTTATATCATTACCTCTTTATCTTGATAGAGCTATAACAATAGGTAAAGATCAATATATTGTTGTTGCTTCTGATGGAATATGGGATGTTATGGATAATATTGAGGTTATTAATTTCATTGATAAGTGGAAAGGAAAATGTGATAATATTGGAAGTGATGATTATCCTGCTGGGCTTAGTAATAGTAGTATTTCTAGGCTTTTATGTGAAGAAGCTAGATATAGATGGTATGGAGTTGCTGAACAGGAAAGAGTTGCTATTGATGATATATCTTGTGTGATTATGAGCTTTACTATTGATGAGTATAAAGATAGTGTTATTGCTGGAGAAGGAGAAACAAAACTTGTTAAGCTTGAAGGGTCAACGGATTTTACTAATTGTGATTAATTTTTTAGTTGATTAGATGGAGATGAAGGGAATTTTATTGAAGGGTGGGTTAATTTGATGAGTGGGAGATTAGGGTTATTGAGATGAGGTTGTAGTTTGAGGATATTATTTGGTTTTAGAAGATTTTTTGAATGTTTATTGAAGATAGGGAATGCTATAATTTCATGGGGTATTAAATAAGGTTGATTTACAGAAAATAATATTTCTTATATCTTGATTAGCAAAGGTAGGCAACTCCTTTATCTGGTAAAAAAAATATCATTCTTAATTTTTCAAACCATTGTATATTCAATGAGTTTTTATTAATTATCACTTATATAAATATGTGGCTTTTTCTAATGATTGCCCTTTCTGCTTCTAACCCTTGTTTTGAAGCCCTTGAAAATGAAGGACGCTCGATTCTCCNGCTTTTTCTAATGATTGCCCTTTCTGCTTCTAACCCTTGTTTGGAAGCCCTTGAAAATGAAGGACGCTCGATTCTCCAACTAATTGTCAAAGATTATTCAGAAATCAAATCTAAAACCACATCAGCTCTCCAACTCATGTATAGTGGAAAAGACATAAATGACCTAGGCCATTATTCCTCATGCATTAATCTCGCTAACTCAACATACTTCCTCGTAGACTTCAAAATCTCAACAATTCCAACAACAATCGGTCTTTGTCTACCTTCTCAATGCACATCAGAAAACATCAAAGAACTTTTTTTAAGCTATAAAGACAAAGGAAAGAAACTTTTAAGCTTTTCTCCTGACATTTACGACAAAATCGAAGTTTTTGAGCCAAAGACCTATAAACTTGGTGGAGGAGGAATAATATGGATTATCTTCGCCATGAGTATATTTGTCTGTGTGATATATGGAACTTATTTAGAATACAATCAAATTGAAAAAGCCAAACCTAAAGAAGAAAGTGTGGAATTAGGCGAAAAAAGTGAAGGTAAAAACTTTGAAATTCTTCAACCACCAAGAAGACTTCCTGGGTATGCAAAAATTATGATGACATTTTCTTTAATAAAAAACTGGAACTCTTTATTTGATAAAGGACCTGATGATACAACAAGGATTTTTAATGGAGTCAGAGCTATGTCTGTAGGATGGGTAATTTTAGGCCATGTTTATGTGACAAGATTACTTGATGTTACTTATAATATAGAAGATATTTATCATGTTTCAAAGTCCCCACTTGCAACTATTGGGTATTCTTCAGCTATGTCAGTTGATACATTTTTTTGGCTTGGAGGATTTCTTCTTGGATATTTATGTCTTAATGAAGCTGCAAATAATCGTGGGAAAATTGAATGGAGAAGAAAAATTACATCTAGAATCCTTAGAATACTTCCTTTATATATAATTGTCATGGGCTTTGTAAATTTAGTAGAACCAAGTATGGGTAATGGACCTTTATGGCATCAAATGGAAGAGTTGTTAACTTTGGATTGCCCTAAATATTGGTATTCAAATTTCTTGTTTTTAAACAATGTTATTCCAGATTGGAAAGGAAATGATTGTATAGGTCAATCTTGGTACCTTGCAGCAGATTTGCAATTGTTTTTGTTTTCAATATTGATTGTAATACTCTATATAAAATTCCCTAAAAAATACACTTGGATTGTGATTTTTGCTTTACTTATTGAAAGTTTTGTATCTAAACTTGTTATTGCTATTGAAAATAATATTTTAATATGCATGTTTAATTCAGATCAATCTTTTGATAAATATAGGAAAATATACACAAAACCATATACAAGATTAGATCCTTATGTTTTAGGAATTGCTTGTGGATTTATTTTTTATCAGAAGAAAGCTAATAAAGTGTTTGACCCTGTTGTAGGAATTGTTCATTGGTTTTTATCATCAAAAATAAGAGCTTATGGGATGTTTTTACTTGGTGTTGGATTTATAAATATTGTTATGTGGGTTCAAAGAGGTCCATTTACTGATATTGATGGAAACTTTGTTTATTATTCAGAAGCAGGGAACTACTTTTTCCTGGGTATTTTTACTTTACTCACAGGCTTGGGGTATAGTTTTATTTTCTTGCCGATGCTGTTTGACATGATTCCCTTAGCCCAAAAAATACTTAGTTGGGATGCATGGCTACCAATTGCCAAAGCTTCTTTTAGTATTTATTTGACCCATCTCTGCATTATGAGAGGATTTCTCGCAGCTGAGAATTATGGTTTCTACATAACCCAGCTAAATCTTTTTACAGACTTTGTATTCAACGCAACACTAGAAATTCCAATAGGGATTATAGTTTATATGATAATCGAAGCCCCGTTTGCGAATCTAATAAAAGCTGCTCTGTCTCCACGTAGGAAATCGAATGAAAGATCGGAGCCACTTATTACTGAGCTCAAACCTTCAGTTCAAGTATAAATCCTCATAGTAAAATTTAGAGTTAATTAGGATATGAAAAATAAAGTTATATTTAGATTATGGTATAACTAATATGAAAAGAAACAGTAAAGACCTCCTGAACCAAATAAAGAGTCACATAACCAGCGACAACGAGTGGCTTAATATACCGAATCTGCCTAAAGAAAGAGTTCGTAGGGCATACAAACCTCGATCGAACAAGGTTTAAACAATGCCACCTTAACTATCACCCACTTTAAGCTTTAAACTTTAACTAATATATAATAAATAGTATCGCAATATAATTTAAAAAATATTTAGGTCATAAATATAGCTTACAAGACTAAAGTAATCTTAAAATTATCTATAAACACAGCAATTATAAAATAAAATAACTCTTAAAAATTGCAATAAAAATGTGGTTTTTACTAGTGATTACCATTTCAGCTTCAAACCCTTGTTGGGATGCCTTAGAAGACGAAGGTCGTTCGATTCTCCAATTAATTATCAAAGATTACTCAGATATCAAGTCTAAAACCACATCAGCTCTCCAACTCATGTATAGTGGAAAAGACATAAATGACCTAGGTCATTATTCCTCATGCATTGATCTCGCTAATTCAACTTATTTCCTTGTGGACTTCAAAATTTCAACCATTCCAACAACAACTGGTCTTTGTCTACCTTCTCAATGTACATCAGAAAACATCAAAGAACTTCTTTTAACCTATAAAGATAAAGGAAAGAAGCTTTTAAGTTTTTCTCCTGATATTTATGATAAAATCGAAGTATTTGAACCTAAAACCTATGCACTTGGTACAGGAGGCATACTATGGATAATCTTCACCATTCTCTTATCAATCTGCATTATACTAGGAACATACTTTGAATATAATCAAATCGAAAACCTTAAACCAAAAGAACAAATAATCGAGTTAGAGGAAAAAAACGAAGGAAAATCTTCAGAAATCATGCAGCCACCAAGAAGACTTCCTGGGTATGCAAAAATTATGATGGCATTTTCTTTAATAAAAAATTGGAACTCTTTATTTGATAAAGGAGCTGATGATACAACAAGGATTTTTAATGGAGTCAGAGCTATGTCTGTAGGATGGGTGATTTTAGGACATATTTACTTAACAAGATTGACTGGTGTTACTTATAATATAGAAGATATTTTACATGTTTTTAAATCCCCAATTTCAGCTATTGGATATTCTTCAGCTATGACAGTTGATGCATTTTTTTGGCTTGGGGGATTTCTTCTTGGATATTTAAGCCTAAATGAAGCTGAATATAATCATGGGAAAATTGCATGGAGAAGAAGAATTTTAAGCAGAGTTCTTAGAATACTCCCAGTATATATTTTTATCATGTGCTTCGCTAATTTAGTTGAACCAAGTATAGGTGGAGGACCTTTATGGCATCTTTTAGATGAATTCAATATAATTGGTTGTCCTAATTATTGGTATTCAAATTTCTTGTTTTTGAATAATGTTATCCCAGATTGGAAAGGAAATGATTGTATAGCTCAATCTTGGTACCTTGCAGCAGATATGCAATTGTTTTTGTTTTCAATATTGATTGTAATACTCTATATAAAATTCCCTAAAAAATACACTTGGATTGTGATTTTTGCTTTACTTGTTGAAAGTTTTGTATCTAAACTTATTATTGTTACTGAAAATAATATATTGTTATGCATGTTTAATTCAGATCAAAATTTTGATAAATATAGGAAAATATACACAAAACCTTATACAAGATTAGATTCTTATGTTTTAGGGTTAGCTTGTGGGTTTATTTTTTATCAGAAGAAAGCTAATAAAGTTATTGACCCTGTTGTTGGATATGTGCATTGGTTTTTATCGTCAAAAATAAGAGCTTATGGGATGTTTTTACTTGGTGTTGGGCTTGTTAATGTTGTTGTGTGGGTACCAAGTGGACCTTTTAGTGATTATGATGGAGATTTTGTTTATTATTCTAAAGAAGCTAATTACTTCTTTTTGGCAATATTTAAACTGTTTACAGGGCTGGCTTATAGCTTTCTTTTCTTGCCAATGCTTTTTGATATGATACCTATAGCACAGAAAATACTTAGTTTTGATTTGTGGATACCGATTGCTAAAGCTTCATTTAGTATTTATATGATTCATCTCTGCATTATGAAAGGTTTTCTTGCATCTGAGAGTTATGGGTTCTACATCACTCAATTAAATCTTTTCACTGACTTTATGTTCAATGCAACTATGGAAATACCATTAGGAATTCTTCTCTATCTAACAATCGAGGCTCCATTCGCGAATATCACTAAAGCTGCTTTAGCTCCAAGGAAAAAGTCTAATGAAAAATCAGAGCCTCTAATAACAGAACTCAAATCATCAATCCAAGTTTAATTACTTTAACCCTAGTATTTAGTTATAAAAAATGGGATCTAGGAATTTATTTACATAAAAATATCTCCTCTTTTATTTCTAAAATATTTATGCATTCATTGTAACTAGAGAAAATTCCTATAATCAATCCAAATCAATAATTTTCAAACCTGNAAAAATGGGATCTAGGAATTTATTTACATAAAAATATCTCCTCTTTTATTTCTAAAATATTTATACATTCATTGTAACTAGAGAAAATTCCTATAATCAATCCAAATCAATAATTTTCAAACCTAAAACATAAATAAATCTCTAAACCTATATTTTTAAACTAATTTCTATACTAAACGTATCCTTCAAATTGACTTTCAAGCCCACTATCCACCATATATTCAAAATGTATAATCGAATTAACAGCTTGACTTTTATTATGAAAGTATTTCAATACATGTAAAACAATATCAAAATAATCTTTTCTATCATCATAAATACACCTTGAATAATCATAATCTCCAACAACCACATTATGATACTTGTCTAATAAAATATTATCAAGAGTTATTTTCCCATGAGGAATCCCACGCGAATGAAGATATTCAAGAACTTTGCTTATTTGCCTTATAGCTCTTAAACCTAATTCTGGAGTAAAAGAATTATTTAACCATTCTCTTAGAGGAATACCTTTAATATACTCCATTTGAACATATAATAAAATTTCTGATGTTTGGTTTAAGGAATAATAACAAGATTCTTCAATCCAACATGTCACATATCTTGCTATATGCCTACAGTTAAGTTTTTTTATTTCATTAACTTCTTTAAAGAGTTTTTGCTCTGCAAGGTTATCGCATGAACCAAGATGTAAGGGAATAGCCTTTACTAAATAATTTTCTTTATCCAGTTTATGTTCTGCTAAATAAACTTCTTCGATTGAGTTTTTCCATAAGAGTTTATGTTGGATAAAGTTTTTGGTATAGCTACCATTGAGAAGCAAATCATTAAAGCTGCTATTTGAAAACAGATTTGAATTATATATTTGTTTAGAATTTTCTGAATCGATGGATGGAGATGAGATACTTGGAGATATGCTTGTACTTCTATCACTATTTTGGAATTTAGGATCAAAGTCAGATAATTTTTTCTCTCTTTTCTTCAGCCCCCAACAGAACCCAAAGCTTCCAGCAAAACATAATAAAATGAAACACAAGAAAATTTGTGGAGTAGTAAAATAAAGGGAGAATTCTTGTAGGTTTTCATTTATGCTGTCTGATTGTATAAAAGGAATATGATAATTGTGATAATTTTCAGAATGCGAATACTTGTGAGAGTTTCCTGAAAGCAGTAATAAAGTAGGAAATGAGTCTGAGGGTTTTTTACTGAAAAATGCTTGTGAGAGTTCATGTCCAAGTAATAGTTGAAGGGATGACATAAAAACTAGCATTAATGCCATTTATATAATTTCGGTATTTAGTTAGATATATTTTATTAACAGAATTTGTTGATTAGATTTTGAATTTTTGTTGTGAGAATTTTTTATAATTTTTTGAATGATTTTTGAAATGAATGCTTATGTGCGGATAATTTTTGAATTGGATTAAAGGTAAAGCCTTTACAAAAGATGAGCGAATATATTGAAGAATATGCATATTTAGAAGTTGGTTTGAATGATATTTATAGAAAAATAATTTGCTTTTTGTGGTTTTTGGAACTTGAATATTATCAAAACTTAAGCAAATCANATAGAAAAATAATTTGCTTTTTGTGGTTTTTGGAACTTGAATATTATCAAAACTTAAGCAAATCAAATTATACTTTGATAAATAAACTATTAATTATGATCCTATGCCATTTGTTTCTTACAAATGCCCATCATAATATTTTGATTTGTGCGGAAACTTTATAAACTATAATCAATTATCCTATTTTCTAAGTTTTAATATCTTTACATCTCAATCTACACACTAAAATTTCATTAAAACAAACTAATAAATATTTAACTAGAGAAAATATGCAAAATCAAAGTAAGAAAACTATAATCGAATCAAGAAAAGAATCTCGTCCCCCTTCTTCAACTCCTATAATCAGAAGGAAAAAACAATTTGGTGCTGAATCTGAAACAAAAATTCAAGATCTTCTTGACGCTCTCGAGGAAGAAAAGAAAAAAAATCTTTCAATTTACCATTCATCAATGAACATGCAAGAAAAATGCATGAAGCGCGAAAAAGAGTTTAAAAGAACAATAACAGAGTATGAAAAACTTTTAATTCCTGCTAGAGATATATCACCTCAAGATAGTACTGGGAAATATAGCAATAAAATAAAAAAAACTCATCAAAAAATATTGGAAAAAATCGACTTTGTACAGAAGCAAACAGTGAATTACTTGCATGAACAAGAAAAATATATTGTAAAAGAGTTGAATTATGAACTTAATGTATATCAGAGGAAAGCTATCGATGCTCAAAAAAATCATTCGAAAGAAGTGGTATCTTGCAATAAAGCGACCCTACACCAAGAAATAATCAAAAACCGTGCCAAAGTCGAAGTTATAGAGTCACAAAACAACTACTTGCACAAAACCAACAAAGAATTGAAAATTGAATGCAAATCCCATGAAAACGATGTAAGCATCCTCAATTTAAACCTTGAAAGACTAAAAAAGCAAAACCTCAAGCTCAAATATGAACTAGATTCTCTAAAAGAAAAGCAACTCTTAACAAAAACCCTAGATTCAAACGACATAACAAACAAAGGTTCTCTCACTGACAGGATAATGAAAACAAGACAAGAACCAAGTTTAATCCAAAGCTTAAAACGTATGATAGAAATCGAAAAGAAAAACCTCCGAGCCGCCAAAAATGCTTATTCTCGTGAGCTTTCTGAACGTTGTGAATTAGAAAGCATAATCCGATCTGTCTTAGATTCCTTTACAATATCCCCAAAAAGTCGATCAGGTACCAAAGAGTCTTCACATTCAAGGATTTTACAAGATAAACGTGAAATTATCCAGCTTTTATATACAAAAACTTTCCCTACAAAAAAAAGAGAACGAAGCATTCTTCCTCAAGATTTAGACTCAGAAATTCTTATAGAGCATTTAGATAAAAACATAGAAAATATTGAAAAACTTTATTCGCAGCATGAAGAACTTATGCAAATGAACACAGAAAGGGCTCATATTGATTATGATAATTTTTATTAGTTAATTTATCGGCACTTTCCACGTATAAATAGAAAAATTTGCACATGATATAAAATATTTTTTTGATATCATTATAGATGCTGATGTAAATTGGGTGTTTTTAAGGTTGATGATTTTTGTAAAAGATTTAGATTTTAAGTTAAAAGAAAGAAAGCTGTAGGAGCTGCATAAAAGAAGTTTTTGATGTTTTAGTAATGGGAAGATAGTATAAATAGGGTATTCGAGTTCTGATAATTTGTAGAGAAGGAGAGATGATTTCCAGTCCCAAAAACGTAAGGTGCAATCTTCACTTGATGATATTAGGATTTTTTTATTAATATGAAGGGCAAATGAGAGAATTGTACCTAGATGGCCTATTAGTATAGATGATTCTTGTTGGTTTTGTAAATTCCATATTCTGATTGTGGTATCTGTTCCCCCTGTTGCTATATAATTTGAGGGTAGTTTTATAAAAGCTGATACACTACCTGCATGACCTTTAAAAAATGAATTAGGCTCATTGTTAGTAGAACAAAGTGTTAAAAAACCACTTCTTGAAGTACATATGAAAAAATTCTTATTGTGACTTGGAATTAAAGACACAATAGTCTCAGTGTTGAAGAAAAACACTTTATGTAATTCTTTGGTTTTAAAATCCCAAAGAAGAACTGTTTTGTCCCATGAAGAGGTAATAAAATAAAAATAATCGCTTGTAAAAACTATACATGTTACAGATGATGTATGTAAATCAAGTGTATATTTTTTTTTATTTAATAATAAACTCCATTGTATAATATTTGGTGTTGAACCACCTAATAAAACATCGTCTTTATTTTTATGTACTGCTATTGTGTTTATAATCCATGGATATACAGTAGCAGATGATAATAAAGTAAGATTGCCCAAATCCCATATTTTAAGTTCTTTATCATCGCCTGCTGATGCTATAAGATTAGTATCATAGAGTAAAGATATGGAGTTTATTAAAGAAATATGCCCTTCTAGTTTTTTTATTAGTTGTCTTGCTTGTAGGTCCCATATACCAAGGGTTGTGTCCCAGCTTGCGGAAATTAGTAAATTGATTTTATCTGCAATAACTAAGGCACTTATAGTATTTTTATGGCCAAGAAATTTTAAAACCTCTTCACCTTGATCGAAATTATAAGCACATATATTCCCATCGGCATAACCACATACAATCAAATTTTTTGCGTCGTAAAAGCATAAAGCTGAAACAGGAGAAGGAAGATTAGGGAAAATTTTTTCTGTTTTAAAAGTGTCTATATTCCATATTCTTATTGAGTTATCGTAAGAACCTGTAACAAAGTATTTGTCGTTTGGGGTTAAAAATGCGGCTTTAACTTGCTTTTGATGGGATATTAAAGGTAGAGAATAATTCGATGATAATTCTTGAACTTCAGAATCTATTCTAATAGGATATAATTCCAATTTGCTCATATTTATTAAATATTTTATATAACCTAAAGGGAATAATTAGAATGCAAGAATAAGGAGAAAATATTTTTAAGCATTAAGTTTAATCAATCCTCTTAAATTATTGATTAATAGCTTTAATTTATGTATATGAATTTATTATTATGATGTTGCTGTTATAATTTAGTTTAAACATTTAAACCGTATACCTATTTACAGGTCTAAATCCATAGAATTTTCATAATCTGTCTCCATAGAGTCTTGATTAGGTATTTTTTTTTCATTTATGCTATTTGGTCTGTTTAATTTTTCCACATTTTTGCCAAGTATATTGAAAGTTGGATTTGAAAAATCAGGCATAGGGCGTGCTTTGAATGTTAACTGCTTCAAGCTATCAGTACTCTGTTGACTCCAAAAAGATGAGAACATACTATCTGGTGTATCACAACGTGAGACCGAGTTTGATTTCGCAGCTTCTCTAGCATAACAAGAGAGATTAAATTGCTGAAACTGTGTAGTATTATTTTTAAAATGCTTCGGGACATATGGTTTTGAAAAATTCGGCATAGGTTTAGCTTTGAACTGCACTGTATTTTTAGCATCACAATCTCCATGATGTTTACACTTATGATGAGCCTTGTACTTGGGACGATGACATTCTGGAGGTGCAGAAAATTCATCGTTGGAATTCCCAAAATCAATCAACCCATAAAAAGGTTTAAAACAAGGTTTTTCTTTCCCGTCTTCTACTCTAGCTTTTTTGATTGGGTTGAATGGGCTTGTAAAATTGGGTTCGAAGCTTCGCTTGTTGAAATTGAAATTCATTAATATATTGAGATTTTATCTAAAAAATTAGCTTTAATATTAGTTTATAGTATAATTTTAAGTAGTGTATTTGTTTATTATATTTAGCTAAGTGGTTTTTTTGTAAAAACAATTTAGTTTTTTTTGTGTTTGGATGATTATAGAATTATGATTTTTGTGGTAAAGTTTTATATTTTCAGGAAATAGAGAATAAATTGATTGATTGGTTGGTGATGGAGTTTGTGAAGTGGTTATTGTAGGAAATTTAAGTGGGTTAGTTTCGAAGTTGATAACTTTTTTAATACTGATTTGCTTTTCGGCCATTTTTTGGCGAAGATTTTCGAGATATTGTATATGTGTCAAATGATTTCGTTTGTTTGGTTGAGGAGAAGAAATTAGAAATAGTGAGGATTTTATGTCTTTTTTTATGGCTTTAGAAATGTTTGATGATTTTTTTGGGGTTGGAGTAATGCTTTGGAATGAATTACTAGAACTGATATTGCGAACTTTTGGGGATACTGAACATAGAACAAGCTCTTTATGCTTATGAGGTTTTCCTTTCCGAAATTGTACTAGGATTTTTGGAATTTCTACTTGTGTTTTCACGGATATCATATTCATATTTTTTCTACAGTATATAGTTGAATTTTGTCATTACTTTTTTTATGCATTATATATATTACTGCTAGCAAATAGACTTATAAAAGGATAAGAAAATATTATCATTTTCAAAATGGTTTTATAATTTTACCCATTAAGCGATTTATTTAAAGTATTTCGCATATGAACTAACTCAGTCTTATTCTACATTAATATTTGAATTAAAGTGCTGAGATCATTAAATCTAAAAACTAAAAAATTTAAATTCCCAATTAATTTTAATCCGCTAATAAATGGCAGGACGAGGTGCACCCGCAAAACCAGCTCCAGTAAGTCAACCGAAAGTATTCAATCCCAAGCAATACGAAAGGCCTGGACTCACTGAAGATGAAATCGAAGAAATTAAGGAAGCTTTTGACTTATTTGACTCTGATGGATCTGGGACTATTGACCCAGCCGAACTTAAATCAGCCATGCAGAGCTTAGGTTTTGAAGCGAAAAATCAGACAATCTATCAGATGATTAGTGATCTTGACAAAGACGGGTCAGGAGCTATTGATTTTGATGAATTCTTAGACATGATGACAGCTAGAATGAGCGATAAGGACACTAAAGAAGACATCAACAAAGTATTTAGACTCTTTGATGATGACAAAACTGGCTATGTTACCATTAAAAACTTACGCAGAGTTGCTAAAGAACTTGGAGAAACCATGACAGATGAGGAACTCATGGAAATGATTGAAAGAGCTGACTCTGATGGTGATGGACAAGTAAGCCAAGAAGACTTTTACAACATCATGACCAAGAAAGCCTTCCCTTAATAATCATTTAGTAATGAAGAACTTTTCTTATGATGTTGTGATAATTTTATGAGGTTTAGATTTTAAGGTTTAGGTAGTTAGGAAAAGGGGATAAAGTGATTAGATTTATTGAGGAAGAGATTTTAGATAGAGGATATGTGATTTGGAAATATTTTGGATTAGTTTNTATTGAGGAAGAGATTTTAGATAGAGGATATGTGATTTGGAAATATTTTGGATTAGTTTTTTTGGGTGTATTTTTTTGTTGGAAGGTAGTGATTTTTGATTTTATATGTAAGGGACTTGAAAGAATTATATTTATAAAAATTATGCTGAAATTTAGTAACTTTGGATGCACAAAGCCACCGAAAACTCAATGCTATAATGGTGATAGCAATTTTTTTGTGATTAATGCATTCCTATTCGTATTGAAAAAGTAAAAAACTATGTCCTATGTTTATTGGGAGTAATAAAAATAAAATTATCAAAAGCCAAATTAGCAAAGCTAGGAAATAGTATTGAAGAATAAATGAGTAAGATTGAATTCCCCTTCAATCAAAACTTTGAAAATCATTTTCATAGTGATTATGTCTATGAAAATTTCTTAATAAATATTTTATAAGTTTATCTATTATATATTTGCATATTAAGGTTTAATAGTTACATTCATAGTATTATATAATTTATATCAAGAAAGTTTATTCATAAATACTAAACCCAACATCCTAAATTCGATATTTTCTTACTAAAATTATTATTCAGCTACAAATATATAAACCCAAAATACAAATATAATAAACTCACAATAAAACTCTTATACTTTAAAAATCCTTACTCTAATCTTCCATAAATAAAATTTAAATCCAAATTATGAATTTCTTCCTTAAAAACAAGTATAATTTTACATATAATTTATGTCTACTATACTTTATAGAACATTTTAGAATTTTCTAATATAATCATGGCCAATTTCAGAATGAACCAAAGTAAAACAACAGTCTACCAAAAAACCACTGCATCAATACCAGAATCAGTCTTACAAGCACAAAGTGAATTCAAAAAGTTACAGATATATACAATAGGTTTAACTCCCCAAAGAAGTGGTAGAATTGAGTATTTTTTTGAGCATGAAATAAATTGGCTTACCTATTGCATAAACTACAAGAATGAAATTTCTAATTATTTACAAAATAAATTCCATGAATTCATAAATATACTAGATGAATGGAAAAAAAAAGAATCAGAGAGTGGTGGGAAAAACCAAGGTATGTTGGAGTCTATAGATCAAAAATTTGGAGCTATAAGAAGGGGTGTTCTCGCTGTTTTACTTTGCAGAAAAGGGTATACTTTCGAGGATTATGAGAGAGTTGCTGATTATATGCTTAGTGCCTATCCTAGAGATCATTTTGATACTTTGATTCTTAAAGGGAAAAAAGATTTTTTTCAAGCACATATTTGGACTAAAAACAGCTCTACAATGAATTGGAATGATTTTATAACTAATTTGAATAATGATTTCTTTTTGATGTTTGAAAACGGTATTAACATCATATTTCAAAAAGAAATAAAAAAACACCTAAATATAGGTGAAACTGTGGAATATAGCATACTTGATCAGATATTTTCTTATATTATAGGTTCATCCTCATTATTTCGCAAAGTTGTTAATCGAAATTATTTATATAACTGCATAAATGAAGCTCTTGATAAGGAGGGTGCAATTTATGATAGGTTACCAGTATTTCAAGATTCAAGAAAAAGTGCAAAAATTATTCTAACGCATTCTCCAATACCTGATCTAAATGGAAGAACATATGAAATTTCTAATTTCGGAGTTGAAAATTCTGAAAGATTTTTACGAGATCATATTGTTACTTTTGGTAAAGATTCAAATGAAGAGTTTAGCAATGATATAACTTTGCCAAATATGAATGATGTTGATAGTATATTCGCATTCATCTTCATCAATGCTAATGGATTTAATTTAATTGATATCTCATCTAAGGGATCAGTAAGAATAAAGCTTCATCCAAATAAAAGAATTGAGCTTGAGCCAGGAATGATTATAATTATAGGAACTAATCATCAATTTTCAGTAAGAATAAAGCTTCATCCAAATAAAAGAATTGAGCTTGAGCCAGGAATGATTATAATTATAGGAACTAATCATCAATTTACAGTCAATTCACTAGGTCTTATTTTTCTAGACGGCTTTAACCAGCATCATCTATGCATTCAGCCTTCGCAAGATGATAAAACAACTAATAAGATGAAAGTGCAGAGTTTAGAAGGAAACGATAAAATTTATATTGGCAAAGATAAAAGTTGCCATATGAGGGTAGATTATCCTGATGTTAGTGACCAGCATGCATACTTTGAAAAAATAAATGGTAAATGGTTTCTTAGAGATAATTATAGTGAAAGAGGTACTTTTTACAAGCTTAAAAAAATGAAAAATATTACTAAACAAAAACCCTCAGCCTCGTTTTCTTTGAAAAATAATAGGGTGTTTATGGTGCAGAGATTTATTTTTATCTTCTTGTCAAATGAAAGAGAATATACAGATGAAGAAATTCGTAAAAGGGATATGGAGATTGATTTAGATAAAGATTTTTAGGATAATAATTGTGTCTTTCATTAATCCTTAAAATTATATATATTACATACAATAAAAAACTCAATACTCAGGAAAATTCATCAGGTATATTAATAACAACATTCCTACATTTTCTAACATCATCCTTTTCCAAAATCTCCATAGCTTTACAAAATTCATCAAAATTCAAGTTTTCATTCAATTCAACAAGTTCATCCACAATTCTCCCACATAACTTATACACTTTCTCAGGTATATTAGCACTAGTTACAGTCTGTTTATTAATAAATCCCTTACTATCTGGACACAAAATCATAAACAAATTTCTAAGTTGTTGTATTTTATCACCCGTCAAATATTTTTTCTTTTTTGGTAATCTCAATGACGAATTCAATTTTTTCTTTGTAGAATTAGGTTGAAAAGTATAAATTTCATTAAATCTTCATATCTATTACATTTTTTCTCTTTCAGACTCAAGTTTCTGTTTAAGTGCACCAGCTCCTTTATATAATTCAACACATTTATCTGATTTTTCTTTATTTTCTCTACTTTTTCCTTTGTATTTAGTTATTTTTGGTTTGAATGTGCAATTTAGTTGTTCATCATCAAAATTTTGACTACGTTTTCTTGAAAAACCACTACTGGCAGTACGATTTTTCCCAGTATATGGGCTGATTTTTGGTTTGAATGTTGAGTTTTTCATTTCGATTTCTAACATGTTTTGCTTTTGAGTTTGGACCATATGTTCAACTTTCTGCTTCATCATAAGACCTTTTGCGTAGAGAACTTCACCATAGTTTCTGCTTGAAGTAGATTTTTTATGAGAACCCAAAGAACTGTTGAGGTTTTTTATATGGGAATTTGTTGATGAAAAATTGTTATTTGATTTTTCTAAGTGTTCTTGTATGTAGATGTCTAAATTTTCTTCAATGTTTTTAGCTAAGACCTCTTTTACAGAATTAGGTAAAGAATGCTTTTCACAGAATCTTTGGGCTACATCTTCAGAATCTTCGTCTTCGTGAATTTCTATATCTTCACTTCTATCGCCATCTAATTTAATGTTGAGAATCATGACAACTCGAGGGCCTTTATCCATATTCAAATTATAACGTTATAGTTTATATATAAAAACTTCAAGTATTATTTTTCCTATTTTTGATTGTTATGCTTATTAATGGTTCTTACAAATTATTCTTTTAATATTATTAAAGATAAATTCTTTGAAGAATAAATGATATTGCTTTATATTGAGAATAAAAATATGACTTTGATTATTAGACAAGATAATATAAATAGGAATATACTTGTTAACTAATATTTTCNTTGAGAATAAAAATATGACTTTGATTATTAGACAAGATAATATAAATAGGAATATACTTGTTAACTAATATTTTCATGTAGAAAGCCATTTACTTTTATTTTGAAGTAAGCTTTTGAAATTTTTAGATTACATTACTATGAATATTATATAACTTCTATCAATCTAGCAAGGAAATTATAGATGAATATTTAATAGAAACATATATATAATATTTCTAAAAACTTTATTATGATATTCTAATCTAGTTTATTTCATCATATAATCTTTCTTTTCTATTAACAAATAGATATCATTATTCATTTAAGAAAACCTTTAAATCATTAAATTTGCATATATATTCTTATCTCATATCCATCACCACAAATTCTTATCATTCAAAACTTTCAAGAAAAAAATATAAATCAAGATTAAATATAATAAAATCCTCCCAAATCCACAACAAACCCCAGATAAAAAAAAACGCTATCACATGACTAACTCCAAAACTTCCAATTTTTTCATGAGTTAAATAGTTTAGATCCTTGTTTTCACTAATTTTCTTCATCTTCTTATCAATTTCCATTCTAAGTTGTTCATTTTCTACAGCGATTCTCCTTTTATCCTCTTCAATCCTATTAAAAATCCTCATAGTTTATATCTCAGTATTAGCCAACTTAGGGTAAAAGTTATTCCACTCTACAGAATCAATTTTGAAGGCAAAAGCGATTAAAACAGTTAGTTAGTAAATATATCGTTCACAGTCGTGAACTCTGTATTAATCAGTTTTCAGTTGTTTTCTCTTATTATCGATGTTTTCTACGAAGTTTTTTATGATGCTATCTACTTTTCTTTTAATTTTATTACTATTTTCTCTTATACATTTTTCAAACTTTTTGCTGTTTAGTACTATTTCTACTAGTGTA
>MPUH01001334.1:0-18115 GCA_001970955.1 Stentor coeruleus | reverse complement strand
ACCTTTTTAATCGCTAAATACATTTATATAAATTTATATTCACAGTAAATTAGTTTCTGTTTTCTATTTTTCCACTATTGCATTCAAATAAACTTGCAAGCATATATCATATTTAATTTATTCATCTTTACTATTTATATTTGTTATGATATAATTAAATCTAAGTTTGAGTTTAGTTTAAGTTTTTCATTTCATTAAAAGCATAATCAGCTTAATCATTCAATTATAACTTAATATACAACTTGAAATAAAATCACAACTCAATCATCACATAAAAATTTAAAACCATCAAAAAACTATAAATAATAATTTCAATAAACTTATTTTCCTCAACAACTTCCTCTTACCGTCCTAATCGGGATTAAATTGATACCCATACATTGAATGCTTAAACTTTCCATGATTTTTCAAAGAAGCTTCAGAACCATATGACTTCTCACAAACCGAACATTTAAATACCCTTTTAATCTGATTTGCATTACGTCTAAACCTTTTATGTTTCCCATTACTATAAGTATCTTCTAAAATATCCAATTTCTGTTTAAGCTTATCTTTTTCAAAAGCTAAATCATTGAATCTTTCATTGAGCAATTGATTATACACAATAAGCTTACAGTATTCATTGTAAACATCGAATTTCTCGTCAGAAATTTCAGAGTTTTGTCTTGTGCTGGATATAAAATCGTCTATTTTAAATATAATGGAGTGCTCTCTTAGAAATACAAATAAGGTGATATTAGTTAAAATCTCAAATTATTTGTATGAGATTATTACAAAGTACATAAAAATGACTGGGATACTGAGATTTACTTGTTTTGATAGAGATGAAACATGATTTTTGTGATACTATTCTTAAAGTTTAAAGCTAAAATCAGCATTGCTGATGATAATTTGTATGCTTTATTTAGTGATTTATAAATGAAAATCTCTGCTTAAAGCAAAAATGATATTTAGGAACTTTTTGACTGAGAATTCGAGTATTTAAAAAATTAAAGACTGGATAAGACTTGCGAAGCTAAAATTAATAACAAATGCAAAAAGTGTATCCTCAAGTTTATTTCCCAATAACAATAAAATTGCCCAAGAATATATTAGGAAAAAAATACAGGAGAGCATTGATAGGAATTTTAAAAAAGTTAAAAATATATTGTTTGATTTTTTGAAGGACAAAGCTATTGAAGTGTTAAAGCCTAGCTGATAAACAAGCCAGCCTAAAAGTTTTAAAATGAAATCTTTCGCAAATCTTTGAAAAAGTATAATCAGGTCACAGGGGACTTAGAGATTAAATATTCAATATAGAAATTTAGATAATATGTATATCTTATACAATTACTTGAATGGATCCATATTATTATACATGAAATTATTCCTAGCTTCTTAGACATTATTCTATAGAAATATAAAAATCTTAACCTTCCTCATAAAAAAATTATCTAAGATATTTTAACAACTTTTTTCAGTTCCAGCATATCTAAATCAAATTCATAAACAAAGTTTTTCCAATCAGCAAAATAAACCTTCCTACCTCTATAAACTGGTCTACTACTTGTACTATAAAAGCTCAATGATTTCGATCCACTTTGCCAATCAGTCAAGTTATCAGCACTGCACATATACAAATCCCCTGAAAGTAAATAAATTCTATCATCATCTCTTATAAGAAGTGAAATAATAAGTGTGTTTATATTCACATTTAAACATTGATAACTGTTGAATTTAGTGTTAAAAGTTCCAATGAAGTTCAAATACCCTGCTATGAGGATTTCTTCATCTCCAACAATTAAAGTTGAGGTATTTCCAACAGGTGAAGGAAGATTAGGTAAAGTGTTCCAAGTTCGATTATTCAAATCGAATGAACTGCTGAAGTTTACGAGTTTACCATTAGAACCCCCGAATATATAAACTTTGTTGCCGTATAAGGTTGCTTGAGCATGGGCACGTTGTTTGTATTTTGGTAGGGTTTCCACTTGCTTAGTTTCTAAATTTATTATATAAGCGACATCAAGATAAGTATTGCAGCCTATACGCCCTGAGCTGACAAACAATCTTTTTCTAGGAATGCCACAAATAGATTGGCAATAGCCTTGATTTTCATGAACATTTACTTGAGTTGCTTTGTAATTGAGTCTTATTGTATCAAATTCAATTAATTTCTTTGTATTTTGTTTGAAAAAGTATAGGTGCTGGTCAAGAGGTTCATCTGGGTCTTCAGGTTCTACAGGTTCAGGCTCTACAATAGAATTGCGAGATAAAAGTGTTTCAGTGCTAACACATTTAGACTCTTTGCCAATGATTTGTTTGAAACATTTTTCTGTTTCTTCGAAGAGACTGTTTATATTAAGATCAAATCCAACTGTATTAGAAATAAAGCTCTGCCAAAAAAAATTTACTTCTTCTTTTAAATTTTCAGAGCTGACATCATTTTCCATAGCAATATCACCAGCAAACATTAACGGAACCCTATCATTTAATGCATTTTTCAACATCCCCTCACAGAAATCCTGGTAAAATTTGTATTTCTGCATTGCTTGAGAGTTAAGCTTGCTCAAATTTTTTACAAGTTTATTATACACCTCAGAGAATTTTTCTGATTCTTTTCTGTTTTTATCAAGTTCCTTTTTCAGTGTCTGTATCATCCTCATTTTTGCAGCTTTGTTAACTTTTTTCACTAACGGGCGAGTTCGATGCTGTGTACTGCAATTTTGAATGTGCATTTCTTCATGTTTTTGGCAACAAATGAGGAAGTTTTTCCCACAAAATACAATTTTCGATGGAAATTTTAAGCAGTTTAGAGAGAAGCATCTAAGACTTGTTGTCATTTATTATGGCCACAATTGGTCTATTATTATCTAAGATATTACAAAAACTGAAGGACTTATTATAAAGGGTTCATTAGGGATGCTTAATTTAAAATTATAGTCTTAGATGGTTTAAATATAATATTGAGTTTGAGAATTAGAGAGTAAATATATGAGAAGTTGAGAAAAATTTTATAATAAAGGAAAATCTTTTTAAGAAAAAATATGCATTAAGATTAGATTTTTGCTAGTATATAAGAGTAATGATTGTTATGGTTTTCCACTGATTTTATGGACTTTTAAAATTTTATATAAGATTTTGTTAGTGAGTTAATGGAAAAAAGGCAGAGAGACAAGATTATAAAGACAGGTGAGAATGGCTTTGGATAATCATGGAATTATAAGATTATTATAATATTTATATCNTCATGGAATTATAAGATTATTATAATATTTATATCATTTAAGTTGTTGGAAAAGTTCAAAGAATTAGATTAATAAGTTTATACATTGCTAAATTAAATGTTTTTTTAATATCTAAGCTAGTTTTGAAAAATTATTACAATTTTTGGCTTTAAATAAACAAAAATTAAATAAAATACCTATAGTTATTAAATACTAAGCCCTTACTGATTGGATAAAATTAGAAATACACAATGAATTTGATAATTAATAATAACAGCATTAAATATTCCCGAAAATAGTTAAATCTTTAAATTATCATCAATCACAGTCAAATATTTCATTAATTCCTTTACAAGACTTCCCTTTATCCTGTCTAATCATCTTAAACTAAAGCTCCAAATATTCAATTCATAATCCCAAATAGAATCATCATATAAAAATTTAATATCCTAAAATATTAATATACCCTATAATTTATCCTAAAAATTAAAAAATCATTATAAAAACCAAGCATAGCATATCAATTTTTCTCAACAATGCAAACAATTCAATTAATCTCTCAATCACAATCTAAATATTTTTTTCATAAATCATAACATAAAATAATCAAAGTCTTTTACTCACACTTTTGAATGCTTAAATATTTAACTAGCCATAAGGGCTTTTACTCTATACTTCAACATCCTGTTTTCTTCAAATAATTTCTTGTTCAACAGACATATTTCCTCATATTTTTCCATACTAAAAGTCCCTGATCCAGTCTTAAATCCTTCTAAAGCTCTATCCTTTTCCTTTAAAGTATCAGTTAATCGTTCAATAATCTCTTTTGTTTTCTTCTGTTCAGATTCATTTTTATCAGACATCTGAATGTTTTCATATCCTTTGACAATTTTATTCAACCTGCCAATTTCTAGTTTTAAGCTTTCAACTTCATTTTTTTGTGCTGTTTCAAATTTTTGTAAAGCACTGACTATGTTCTTATTAGTATCTTGTTCTTTTTGTAAAGCTTGGCTTAAATCATTATTATTTTTATAGCTACAAGCAAGTTTATCTTTAAGATGCTTAATCTGATTATCATAGTCTTCTTCAAGAATTTGGGAACTTGAAGGGTCTTTCATTTTACTTTCAAGTAATTTAACTTTAGAACTAGTCTCTTTACCTTTAAATTTTTCTATCTCCAACTCTCTTAAAAGTTGCTGGACTGTTTTTTCGCTTTCGCTTAATCTTATTAAAAGCTGGCTTTTTTCTTCCTTAGTCTTTGCTTTTAACTCCCGATGTTTGATTTGAAGTTTTGCTAAGGTCAGATCAGTGCAAGCATTATGATTAGCTAGCTTTTCAAGTTCTTTTCTATATGACAATTCAGCATTTTCATAATTTTCTTTAATTTTTTTAAGCTCTTCAGCTAATATATGAAGCTTAGTTTCATAGTCTGAGATTTTTTTATCAAAAGCTTCTTTAGAGACTGCATTTTCCAGTTTGGATACAAGGAATAATTTGAGTTTTTCAAGATTAGTCACTTGAGTCTTCATAGTATTTATGCTTTGCTTAAGCTCATTTTCCCGAGTTAGATATTTTTGCTTTTCTTGACCCAGTTTATAAACTTTGCTTTCAAGTAACTTTATGTTTTTTAAAGCAGATATTGGCGAAAGACTAGAATCAACGAAAGAAGCTCTTGGTGTATAATTACTTAAAGGTGGAGTTGTATCAAGTGTCATATTGCATTCTTGATCTGAATATTGATAACCCCTATCAGTTGGGCAATTAAATTTCTCAAGCTTAAATCCACAATCAACTTCTTGAAAAGGTGATGCTGGACCAGTTTCAGAAAATTTAGTAGACCCGATATCGCTTTTTTGTGGTGAACAATCAAAACATCCACTCAAAGATAAAGATGAACTTTTTTCGTGGCCTTTAGTATTGTTTTTTTTATCTAAATTTACAATTTTTCCACGATCAGTTGTTTTTGGGCAGCTACTTTTTTCCATTTTCATGAGGATGTTCTTTATATCTTGTGGAATAGTCTTGATTTCTACTAGATCTTGTATTGCAACTTTAGATTCGCATAACAATAAATATTTGCATTTTTTTTGCTAGTTTGAGCACCNGCAGCTACTTTTTTCCATTTTCATGAGGATGTTCTTTATATCTTGTGGAATAGTCTTGATTTCTACTAGATCTTGTATTGCCATTTGTAATGATAAGTCTGGCTCATTTTTTTCGTTTCTAGAGGTTTTTGCTAGTTCTTTGTAGTCATTTTCATTTTCCAATGTTGCCACACTCTCTAAATTTTTTCTGAGTTCAATAGCTTCAGTTGTTTTTGTGCCCATAACTTTAACTTTAGTATTTAGAGCTTCGATTTTTATTTTTGAGTTGGAATCAATGATTTCAGGGTCTTTTGCTGAACTGAATTCCATTGAAGGACTTCTTACCGATAAAAATTCCGAGTGAACATTGAAAATCTGGTTTGAATCTGAGTGTTTTCGAGGACTATTTCTAAGATGCTCGTTAGAAGGTTTAGGGAATTTATCTTTGACAAGTTTGTAAACTGATTTTTGGCTATACTGGGACGGACAATTAGGAGACCTTGTTGGACTAACTGATGATAACAAAGCGTTTTTATTTTCTTTATTAGTTTGGGCTTGAGGAGTTTTAGGGTCCTCAATGTTTTTTGAAGTGGTTTTAGCTGTTTTAATACTTTGAGGCCTAGACAAGACTGAAGGGATGAACTTTGCTTTCTGGCCACTTTTGGTGAGGGTGTAGATTGTATAACCTTTTAAGGTTTTACTCATTTATATTTGAAGACCCTTGATAAGTCGTTAGAAAAAATGGGCTAATTTGTTGAATGATGGTAAAAGCAGGATGAGTTTGATTTTAATGGATTTTATATTGGAAAATTATAAGTAAATTGTAGTAGTTTAAGGATTTTAGATTGAAAAAATGTTAGGCTAATGAGCCAAGAGAGATGATAGTTTTCAAAAAATGCTTAAGGAATAATCATAGAGATAAATATTATGAAGTGAAGCATTTTTAGGTTAGAAAATTTATTGTAAATAAGTTTTAGTAATGAAATTTATTGTTATGCTTACTTTATAAATAAGTATTTAAATTTATAACAAAAGGGTTCAGTACTTTTAATTGTAATTGAGTAAATTATTCTCCCTACCTTAGATAAAATGCAAATATCGTAGTTAATATTGACTAAATTATCTGTATTTCTATTATCAAACAAATTTAATAATTCACAATATATATTAAATCCTACTTAACTAAAATATTTTCTTCTATTAAAAGCATATATATACCTTGTATTTAATCAGTTTTTATACATATTTATTTTAACTTATCTCACATATAGTCTTAACTATTCCTAATATATAAAAACCTTTCATCAATTCCCCAGCCAACCTAAAAAAATGATTTCCCACTTTTTCATCAGCATTATTTTTTTTCTTATATGCATTCACATAATCTTTATAATTTAAAAGTATGAAGAGTACTTTAAAAGATGAAGAAATCGTAGCAAAAATCCATTCACTCAAAGAAGAGCTTAAAAATCTCAAAAATGAGCCTGGTGAGGCAACAATATCAAGCACTCTTAGACCAAAAGTTAGCTATTCCTTGCATTTAAACTGCACGCATGATATGTTTAGACTAAGCCAGTATTCAACAAGGAAATTCCAATGTGAAAACTGTAAAAAACTCCTTTCACTTGGCTTATCAACTGCGTCTTGCAAGTATCATCAAAAGCGTCACGAAAATTCGTACTAAATTCATTCAAAAATAATTTTTTAGGTTAAAGTTTTAAAAAAGCAAATTTGATTTTAAAGAAAAGTATGATATTAGGAAATACTAATAAATGCATTTAAGAATAGTTATGATTTTTTGCTATATGCTTTTGTTATAGCATCTAATTAAATTATCTTTAGTTTTAGCTGTTTGATTTTCCGATTTACCAGAAAAGACAAATGCCTTTCAAATTTCTTCATCTTAATTATTCAATCGTGGTGTTTTTATTTTTTTCTCCTCTGTTTCTTCACTCCTAGAATTAATCATAAAGCCTAATAATTTAATCTAAAGCACAAACCAAAAATGATATCTAATTTCATCGAATCAAATCCAGTTTGTAACTATATTATCTTACCTAACTAAGTAAAAAGTCATAGACAAGGGTGCTTGCTGGGCATTGGGGAATTTCGCCGATGATGAACTTAAAAGCATCACTGTGTTAATAAAACTATAGTATTTTTATGAAAAACATGCGAAATTTATTGTGAGTTTTAGAAAACTAGCCCTGGAAAGGACCTTTTTATGCTTTCGGCTTTATTTCCTTATTTTTGAATATGCTTTTTGGAATTTTGTAGAAGGTCTATCGATAACTTTGGATGATTAGCTTCTGATATGCTTAAAAAAGCTTTCCTTTTAAAGTGATCCACTTTTCTGGATAAGACTTCCACGTGCATACTTTTTCTGTTCTCTCATCCAAGAGCTTAGATCTCTCTAAGAAAAATTCAAAGATCTCATTTTTAGGTAACAGAGGTTTGAACTAAATAATTTTCCTTTCATTTATCATCTCAGACTATGCTTTTAGAAAAAAATTTATGATTGATTTTAATTGTATATCTTTTAGTAAGTACTAAAGAGCTACTAATTATTATTGTATTTGTGATGATTTTAATATAAAAGTTTATGTTTAACTCAATTCAAATTATGTCAAGTAATGAATTAAATATCAATACTATTAAGATAAAGGAGTTGAAAGATGCACAACTAAATAGCAAGGAATATCTTAGTATTTATTAGATTATAGGAGAAGTTAGCAATTTATCTATTGAATTGTGAAAAATAAACAAATATACGATATTTTTGTAGTTATTTCATTCAAGTAAAACATAATGAATTAATTGAAATCAAAAATAAAATTACATTAACACAAACTACAATGCTAATTTATTAATAATCATTATATACATAGGTTGAAGATTTTATTAAATAGTTCCTTAAATTTTTTAGTTTGAAAACTGAAACTTTGTTAAAAAGGTTATTTGAAATATGTTGATATAAAGAGAATTAGTTATTTTATATGAAGGCCTTATTATTTATGATTTAATTTAGCAAGGGCTTGACAATAGTCAAGCGATAATTTCTAAATAATACTAATTTAATTCAATAAGAAGCAACTTAATTGTAATAGAAAAACTTCAAGATAAAATGTGAAAAATTAAAATTGTAATAGTTTTTATTATAACAATGGAAAATGTATTAACTTTGCTACTTAAGTCTAAATAAAATGCTATTTTCACTTTGGGATAAATAATCTATGTGATAAGAAGATTACCAAAAATGTTTAAAAGTTCCTTTTCAATAAATTCACTACTTTTTACAGTAGAATAATCAGAATTTAATCTAAAGATTTGCTATATCGTAATAAATGAATAAGTACTCAGATATATCAATCAGAAGCAAAAAAAGCAGTAACTTTACTTATCTTGCGATGAGTGTTAAAGAGGAATTAAACATAAGTTTCCAAAATACTCGTCTTGGTGTAAATACTCCACGCGATGATTACTTTATAAGGAATTCATTCAATTCTCCTGAACCTAGTGATAGTCAGACACCCAGGATTTTCAAGAGTCTTTCTCCTGGAATCAGCCCTTTTTCATTCGAAACAAATCAAAGGCTTGTTGATTTGTATGATTCTTCCAATAAAACCCGAAGTATTGATATTAAACTACCACAACTGTCCCCAAAATCCCCATCAAGCCATGATTTTAATACGTTACTAGAAAAAATCGACAAAGTTATTCAAACTAAGCCCAAGTTGATTCATCATTATTTGCTTAAGGAGAATGAGAAAATCAATATTTCTCAGCAAGAAAACGAATTTAAGTACTTCAAAATACTTTGTTACAAAAAACGATGTCCAATGCAAGTCAAGATCAAAATGAATTTTGGCAAGCTTATTACGTATCTATCTTTATCAGAATCACAGCCTAGCCCAAGTTCGTTTGATAAGTGCTATAATTCGGCATACTTTGAAATTTCTGATAGCAGTGCAACTTTCAAATATAATCATGTATATTTAGGGATAAAATCTTTCAAGAATAGTCAATACAAGATTAAAGTCACTTTTGCTAAAATAAAATCTTTAGCGCAACTGCGTAAAATCCATCGATTTTCTATTAGAGAATGTTTGGATCTTCCTATTGATAACAAACTAGAAATAAAAAAAGAAAAGAGCCCAAAAAACTTTATAAAAGAAAATATAGGGCTTAGTATTTCAAAGTCTCAATATAATATTTCACAAATTCTAAATTGGGAACAAAAAAAGCAAGAAGCCAGCCAGCGTAAGAAGCAACTTTTAACTGAAAAAAGAGATAAAGTTTTAAAAAGACTTAATAAAAAAGCTATACAAGAACAAGAAGAAAAAAATTTGCAAACAAAATTAGATCATGAAGAAAAATATAGAAAAACAGTTAAACTATGGCTTATTTTGCATTTTATTCAACTTGGTGCACAATCAATCAGAAATGTTTGGAAGGAAAAAAGAGAAGATAAACTTGGGACAATAAACTACAAAAATAAAGTAAGACTTATACAAAAAAATATCAGAAGACATACAGTTAAGGCAGATGGGATTGGGAATATGATCATCGCATCAAATTCATTGCTTTTTTTTAGGAGACCATTTGGAAATATAATGAAGCTTGAAGCTGAAAAGATGCTTGCAAATATGATGTGTTTGTCAGCAAACCGTAACTTCCTTGCTCACGAATTCCATATTTTCATTAAAAAGGTTAAACTAATTCAAAAACATACAAAAACCTTTTTATATACTAAAAAGCAAAGAATTAACCATCTCATTCAGTTATGGGACATAAACACTGAAAAAATTATAAAAGCCAAGCGCCAAAAAAGATTATCTAGGAAAGAAAGCTTAATTGTTGATAAAATAACAAGAAATATAGTCATAGCTGATTATTATAAGGGGAAATGGAAAGATTTTAGAGAAAAGGTTAGAGAAAGGATAAAAAGCTTTAATCCTTATTGGGTTATAAGGAAATTTTTGCATGGGAGAATAGATGAGCATTTGATTTTCAATTATATCCCAGCTGACTTTACGACGATTATGAAATCATCTAATTAGGTTTATTCAATATTAAAAAATAAAAGTTAAATATGCTGCCTATCATTAAAATGTAAGACTAAAATAGTTATAAAATTTAAGGCTAAAAGCATAAACAGCATTATTAATTATTCTGTAACCTCATAGTGTAAAGTTATTAAGGGAAACTCTGAAAAGATTATAAGTAAAATAAGGAGACGGAAGATTATTATTAAAGATGCGCATAATCTCAAAGTTTAATTTTAACTTGGTATAATATTAAGTTATTTAAAAAATTTTAATAGACTTTATCTTTAATAATTTTCATCTAAAAAGTTTATGGCTAAAAAGTATATAATTTAGATTTATGAGTTGTATGCAAATATTCAATAAGTAGAAATTTGTTATATTTGCATATAAAGTACTAATTTCTAGTCTAAGTAAATTTTTTAACAAACCATCAACTTTAATCGATTTTCTTTGTATATATAATAAAAAATGATCTCCTCATAAAAAGATGCCTAATATAGTTAGTAGATGCTAGCACCTTTCCGCAATTAACAAAATAAATTAGATAATTTTATACAAATTTTAAAAGTCAAAAATTATTTGCAGAAGTTTGTTTATATATAAATTTGTATTAAAGGCTATTTATTATAAAATGTTTTTGTGGATTTGGTTCTCAGAATGCCTTTAAATGAATTCATAACTAAAGTATCTAATAGCTGTAAATACCTTGTACATCCATCAGGAATAGATTTACTGTTGACTCAAACTGTGAATAATATTTTAACAATTCATTTGTTTTATAAACCGAACAAGAAATCTCAATAATAGTTTTTCCACAAAGTATATTTAACATTAGATAGTCTTTGAGCTCGCATCATTAAAATATATTTACAGCTTGAATCATTTATCTTTCTATATTATAGCTTATTTTTTTTAATCTTTCACTATTTTAATTAGTTCATTTTTTTAAGCCAAGAAAATCAGGATAAATATATTTGATGTAGATAATTAGAATTTATAAAAGCATTTTTTTAATAAAAAGTTTTAGTCAATTCTTCTATATTATCAACACAAAACTATTTTTATCACAAATCTTCAATAAAATTCACACAACATTTACATACAAAAAATAAGCATATTCTTGAAAATTTAGTATAAAATTAAAAAAATATCATAACTAATTTCCAAGTATAATTTTTCAAGATTATATACAAAAAGATATAAAAAAGCAAGTAAAATATATTTAGCAAATAATGGATGATAAGCCTGTTAATGTGATAGATTTTTGGGACAATCTCGAGCATAGTGAGCCAAAAATAACCTCACAAAAAACCTTGATTCACTATGAATCTATGAAAAAAGAATCCAACAATGATCCTGTAGAAATCGAAAGACTTAAAGAAACAATGAAAGAGATGAGGAAAATAGGCGAATTTGAAGCTAGGCTAACAGCAAATAATGAAAGAAAAGAAACTCGTGAGCTGATACAAGAAGCTGTAATCGAAATTCAAAAGAAATTCGAATTTGAAGTATACCTCGCACAAATAGAAAACGAAAGAATGCAAAGAGAACTCACCACACAACTTAAAAACTTATCATATATAGCAAACTACCTTGAAGACTCTGAAATTAAAATTGCCCAAAATAGACTTTTCAAGCTTATTAAACACCCTCCTGCAGAAAACCCTGAAAAACTGCAAATGAAAATAAAGTCTTTGCATAAAGAAATTGGCCTTGTGAGACTAAAAATTGAAGCTTTGAAAGAAGCTATAAAATCTTATAGATCCACAACAGAAAATACTAATGACAAAGTGGAAGGACTTATGAAGATATTGTCATCTGCACAAATTAATAATGAAAAAGAAGGCAAAAATTTCGAAATAGAAAGTAATAATAGGATTGCCCAAGGTAAAATCTCAAATGTAAAATTCAAACAAGAATTTGAAAATTATAAGATAAATAAGCTTAAAGAGCTTGAAGTTGCTGAAGCTAAATGCAAAAATAATTCAGTTTTTATAGAAACGCTGCAGAATGAGTTGAAAAACGCTAAAGAAATACTTTTCCACCCTGTGCTTAAGCTTAGGGTGTATGATCGGCTGCAGGATTATATTGAAGAGTACCGTGGAAGTACTAAGCCAAGATTTTACACACACAGGTCTTTGAATCCTTATTTTTCTAAATGTCAAATTGGTGAAAGCAAACCAACAACTGGAATGAGTCCAAATGTTAGAGAAAGTAATACGGACTTGTCTCCATTTGTATCAAAGCTCAATCTCTACAGCAGGAAAACAGCATCTAGGGAAACACGAGCCCCAGCCTCAAAGCCTGTCCTTTTTTTCAACAACTCTTCTGGTTTTGTAGGTCCTTATTCATAATCACTGTTATCTATATTTTATATTATAATCCTTATAATCTCATCATTTAATATTTCATTCTAAGATTATTGAAAATTTTGGTTCCCATGCTTATACAACATAATCAAGAGGTTATAGCGAAAATCGTCTAAGACCTCTCCAGTCAAAGCCGCTCTATTATTTATCGCAACTTTATAAGCAATTCTTATAGCAAAAGTTGCACAATCTGACTCTTCTATGTTCCCACATTCTATAACCTCATATGACAACTCCCTCCATCCAGTTACTTCAATTTCTTTTTGTTCATGGTGTTTTAGTTCTCGTCTTATAAAATCTTTTACACAAATTATAATTTGCTCTATTATCGTATCATTTTTCCTCATGTTATAAAGCTGGAGTTTTTTCTGTCGGTTGTCTAAAGCCAGCAATGTCCAGTATCCGATATAAATAGGGAAGAGAACGTATTCATACTTCAGCGAATTTCGCTGACAGAAGAGTTTTGTGTCTTTGGTAGAATTAAAAATGTGTTGTGAAAGCGTGGTGTTAATTATAAGCACTCGGTCGTGAGATTCTGCTGACTTAAAAAGTTTTCGGTTTTTATGCTTAATGCATCTCAAGCAAGCGTCAATAACATTCCTAGTAAACGCAGCTTGTGGGTGCAAGCTCTGCAAGTCTCCTCTACTAAGTGTGATTTTCCCAACTTTCAATAATAATTCCTCCTTCGAAAGGCCTTTTTCAAATATGTTATCAATAAACTCATCAGACGAAGGTGCAGGAGTACTTCTAACACTAGGACAATTCTGTTCTTTGCTTAAAGTCTGTATTGAACTTGTATCAGTCGGACACTCACTTCCTTGAGAAATCGCAGTTTTTCCTAGAGGAAGTTTATTAAGAAGGTCTTCGCGGCTTTCATGGCTAATTCTTAAAAAACTCGGCAAAGCTAGTTTTTTAATACTTGCCCCTGAAGTAATCCTACTGTACGGCGAAGAGTGAGTTGTTGTTCTATGATGATTTTTGCCTTCAGAAGGTCTTGGAGAGGGCGGCTTGCTTAGACTGATACTTAAACTATTGAACTTGACTCCGTTTCTTGTTGGAGAGAGCTCTTGAATTCCAGGAATCCTCAAAGATAGCCCAGGACGCATTTATTTATATGTTTTAAATAATAATAGTTAATATGTTGCAGATAAAGGCTTTATAAAGTTTCTTGATTAAAGCTAAGTATTTTCACTCATGATTTTATTAGAACTAAAAAAATGCCAAGAATTTCATAATGCAATAAGTTCTTGTACCCATTTATTATAATTTAGTATTTAGATTTGGTTTTATTCATTTACAATATTTTAAAAGTATATATTACAATATGAATACAAATTACTATAAAATTTACCATTAAAAATAGAAGTTTTCAAGAATAATTACACAGTTTCATATACTAAACTTACAGAGCAAGACTTTCTTATAAATTATTTTATAAAATAATGCTGTTCATTTACTAATAACTTTGACTTCAAAGTGTTATAATTATATAAATAGTAAATTTATTAACACTAGTAATTAAATAATATTAAGAATATTTTAATTTTAAGATAATTCATGTTAAGATTAAATCTCAAATGTAATTATGAGATTATCCATAATTTATAATTATACTTAATAATCTATAACCTGATCCTATCTCTGACCAGAGGAAACCTGCATGGAATCATAAACCCACATACTAACTTAAGCTTTGACTTCAGAACAAAAGGAAGTACGCATGTACAGAAATGGGAAACAACTCTAAGAAGGATCATAAAAGACACATACGAACTCCCAATCTGGACAAGATCAGACCTTTTATATACCCTTACAGGCATCCCACACTTCCGTATTATTCTACTACAAGAAGCGATATCAAAAATCAAGAGATGGAGAACCCTGATAGGCAGTGGATCTCCTCTCTCCAAATCTGAAATCAAAGACTTAAAGGATTATCTTAATGGATCAACCCTAGTCACTAAAGTCATGTCATACCTGAAGATAGAAAACCCTCCTAGAAACAACAGACTGGAAATCAATAGAGACAGCGGTGAGATCTCACATCCACTCATACTGGAAAATAATCAGAGAGAGCACCCCAAATATTAGCCAGAATCGACGCGGAGAATGGTTCCTGAGTGAAGTAGGCTTCCAGGGCTGGAAACTACACTGCCAAGCAATAGTTTTCATTCACTGTACCAAGCCAGAAAGCACCCATAACACTTCTAAGACTAAATGCCCAGTTTGCTATGAACATCATAAGAACTTCAAAACATGCCTAAAGCGAGCTGGATTCTTCAAGAAAAATAAGGTGAACACAAGACTTGCCTCCATCATCCTGACGCTAAAGAAAAGAAAAAGTAAAGAACTCCTCAGCCAAGTAAAAAGTCACATAACCAGCGACAACGAGTGGTTTAACATACCGAATCTGCCCAAAGAAAGAGATCGTAGGACAAACAAACCTTGATTGGACAAGGTTTAAACCATGCCACCTTAACTATCACCCACTTTAACTTTTATTAATAATCTGTTATTACCATGAATCTATTATTTATGAATTATTATAATGAAATTAATCAATATATGCATTTGCTAACAATTAAGCTTATCTGATAATTCTGTGGTATTATTCTTGTGATTTTCCAATATGATAAGATTGCTTGTATAGTGAAAATATAATAAACCTAATTATTCTCCCTTTTATAAGACTTTAATTTCATAAATATTAAGAGTTAAAATACTTTACTAGATCTAAAAAAATCTAGATTTAATTTAAATATCAATTAGTAAATTTTAAATTTGATGCATTTTTCATTCAATAAAATTATGTTAGGAAAGTAAAAAGAGCACTTTTTTATAAAGTTAGTGTCCCTGGTATTGATGAAATTTAATGATTATCTTATATGATAATTTTGCTATATTATTTCATTGAGAATAATCTTTTTCAAGTTAAAATAAGTACCTTCTTTGCAAATGATACATTTTCTAAGCCTACAAAAATTTATGAAGAAAATACTATTACAGATTGTGATAGAAGTATTGCCAAAAATTGATTGAAAACTAAATTAAAAAAGTATCATCACAAATCATAGCTAATCGTTTTATTTCTAAATCAATTTTGTATGAAGAACCTTATAAATTATAATAGCATATAAAATAGTAGTTCCCAGCATAAGATAATCAATTATTTACAAAACTTCCAAGATTCTTAAATAGGCCACTCACAAAAGACTATCGAAGAATAAATGATTGTCTTTAAATAACTGTAATTGAATTTATAAGTCTTACTATCATCTAATAATTCCTTTGTCTTTAATATTCTCTAAGAATTCGTTTAATCGATTATTTCTATGTTTCTATATTTAGCTTCACTAGAAATAAATTTAGTACATAGTTTTTTTTTCTCACAGCCAAATCTCAAAGACTTAAAAATTAAAGTACTGCGAATTATCTAGTTGGATTAACTTTTAGTCTATAAATGCATATGCTTCCTCAACCTGCTTATATAATAAAAAATCTGCAAGTTCGTTTTTAATAAGCTAAGCTCAGCTTATAATTTTGCTTTCACTCTTGCTTTATCATATGAATTTCTTTATCCTCAGTTCTCTTCAGATAAAATCAACTTTGTCTCTATGAGTATCTTTAATGCCTTAAAAAAAATTTCGTGTCTTGTTCTAAGCGAATTTTGCATTTCCTATCAGAGTTCCAGGCATTTACTTACCTACACGTATTTCTATTCAGTTTAAAATTCAGCTTTAACTTTGGTGTGTTTTTTACAAATATTTGCCTATGCCTTTTAATTATCCTTAAAAAATAAACCCTCTTCCATGATTAAAGCCTCCCTTTACCTTGACTAGGCCTCTGATTCTCTTCACTAAAGAAATTGTCAAGTTATACAAAAGCATTGTTTTAAGCTGCAAAGAAAATATGGTTATAAATGTCTAACTCGCTGGCAGAAAATCTCCTTCCTAAGACTGGTGAACTACAAAAACACCAAGTTTTAAAAGTGAGTGAAAAACAATCAGCTGACATATTCAAGATTGATAAAGCTTTAGAAGAGCTTAAAAAAACCTTAAACTTTATTGAAAATGAGCCAATGCTAGACCTACCAAAGTCATATGTATCAACTCTCAAAGGACATGAAAATTGTGTAAAATGTGTGAGTTTCAGTCCAGATGGTAAATTTTTAGCGAGTGGGTCTGAAGATAATCTTATCAAAATATGGAACCTTGACGAAAAAAGAGAAGAATGTACACTCAAAGGTCATAAAGATTCAGTGACAAGTATAAATTTCAGTTCAGATTGCAAGTTTTTAGCGAGTGGGTCTGAAGATAACCTAATCAAAATATGGAACCTTGGCAAAAAGAAAGAAGAATTTACATTAAAAGGCCATAAAGAGCCAGTAACAAGTGTGAGTTTCATTCCAGATGGGAGGTTTTTAGCGAGTGGATCTGAAGATAGTTTTATAAAAATATGGAACCTTGCCGAAAAAAGAGAAGAATGCACACTCAAAGGCCATAGTGAGTCAGTAGCATGTGTGAGTTTTAGTCCAGATGGTAAGTTTTTAGCGAGTGGATCTGATGATAGCCTAATAAAATTATGGAACCTTGCTGAAAAAAGAGAAGAATGTACATTCACAAGCCACGATGAAGTAATAACAAGCATAAGTTTCAGTTCAGATAGCAAGTTTTTAGCAAGTGGATATGGAGATAACCTGATAAAAATATGGAATCTTACTGAAAAAAGAGAAGAATTCACGTTTAAAGACCAAAGCGAATCAGTATCAAGTTTGAGTTTCAGTCCAGATGGTAGGTTTTTAGCTAGTGGATCTGATAGTAATGACCTGGTAAAAATATGGAATTTTGCAGAAAAAAGAGAAGAATGCACACTTAAAGGCCATAATTTATCAGTAACAAGTGTAAGTTTCAGTCCAGATAGTAGATTTTTAGCCAGTGGATCAGACGATAAACTGGTTAAAATATGGAGACTTGAAGAAAATAGAGAAGAATGTACGCTAACAGGCCATACTAGACAGGTAGTAAGTGTGTGTTTCAGTCCAGATAATAGGTTTTTAGCAAGTGGATCTCAAGATAACCTTATTAAAATATGGAACCTTGCCGATAAAAAAGAAGAATGCGTGTTTGCAGGTCATACTATGCAAGTGATGAGTATAAGTTTCAGTCCAGATGGGAAGTTTTTAGCAAGTGGATCTGAAGATAACCTGATTAAAATATGGAACCTTACTGAAAAAAAAGAAGAATTTACATTGAAAAGCCATAATAACCCTGTAAGAAGTGTGAGTTTTAGTCCAGATGGGAAGTTTTTAGCAAGTGGTTCTGAAGATAATAGTATCAAAATATGGAACATTGCTGAAAGATGTGAAGAATACATATTCGTCGGTGACACTGAAACAATAACAAGTGTGAGTT